>VNKC01001210.1:0-15590 GCA_008042775.1 Drosophila pectinifera | reverse complement strand
CTTGGGTCCTTAAATTGGCATTTTTATATCCTAATTTTTGGACAAATCAAACTTAAGAATATCCATAACTTGGCCAAAACAGCCTTGAAAACAGCGGATCGGAATATATATAGCATTTGGCTGTCATTCCATTTTTAACAAAATTATGATCTTCAGAAGACCTCAAGTATGCAAATACTTGGGTCCTTAAATTGGCATTTTTATATCCTAATTTTTGGACAAATCAAACTTAAGAATATCCATAACTTGGTCAAAACAGCCTTGAAAACAGCGGATCGGAATATATATGGCATTTGGCTGTCATTCCATTTTTAACAAAATTATGATCTTCAGAAGACCTTAAGAATGCAGATATTTGGATCATTGAATCGGCATTTTTTATATCCTAATTTTTGGACAAATTAAAATAAAAAATAACCATAACTTGGCCAAAACATCCTTAATTTCAATTCGGAATGCCTTTCTATATTGGGTTTTAATTGCATAATTTATCTGCATAATTACTTTAGAAATATAAGACAATAAATTTTTCGTCAATTTTTGACAATTTTAATGATGTAACCCCTTATCATTTTTTGAAAAATTGGCGAAAATTTTTTTTCTTTGTTTTTTTAATATTTTATTGCCAACTAATTAAGATTTAAACGGCGAATCGAACCATATATGGCATTTGGCTGTCATTCCACTTTTGGCTAAATTATGCTGTTCAGAAGATATGTATTTTTGGGTTTTTAAATCGTTTTTTTATGTCCTAATTTTTAGGACAACTCAAGGTTAAAAATATTCATAACAAGGTCAAAACAGCCTCAAATTCAATTCAGATAGCAGTTCTGTGTTAGTTTTTATTAGGTTTATCAATCTACATATTGAGTTAAGAGATCAGAAAAAATAATTTTTTTGCCATTTTTTGACAATTTTAATGATGTAACCCCTTATCATTTTTTGAAAAATTGGCGAAAATTTTTTTTCTTGGTATTTCAAATATTTTATTGCCAACTAATTAAGATTTAAACGACGAATCGAACCATATACGGTATTTGGCTGTCATTCCATTTTTGACCAAAATATACTGTTTAGAAGATATGTAAGTAAGTTAGTCCCGATCGTTGGCAACACTGACCATTCGAAAAAAAAAACACAGAAACGGTGTGACCAGCTACAGCTATCTTAATTATTCTATTTTTATTCCTTAAAAATCGCGAGTTCGATATTCACGAAGGCCTACTATCGAGTAATCGACTATTAGTTTTATTTACCTCCGGAATTTTTATAATTAAGAAACAATGGAAAGCTCTGCAATTATAAACGTTGATAAAACGCAGGTAAAAGAGATGCAGCAAAGAACGCCGAACGTATCCAATACTCTGCTTCTTCCAGGTACCACCGCTCAACCAGAAGCGCATCCTAGCATTTGTCAATCACTTCTTGGTCAACACCTGCAACTTCCTCAATGAGTTCGCCCTGGGCTGCGAAACGAAGTTCGTGGAAATGGAAAGACAGTTACAAAAAACAGAGGTATCTCTCATAATCCTCGAAGCGAAGCTGGCCTCCATACCCACCGAACACCATGTACCAAATGAAGCTGAAAATACACCAGCTCAATCTACTAACAAGCCCACCGAACAAGCCCCAACGCCGGATTCGGAACCCAAGCCCATGACGAAGCAAACGAAAGAGGAAGCTCCATCGGAGCCAGCCGGTGTGCGAGCTTGCGAGGATCTGCGCTACAAAAAGTTTTTCAAGATGCTGCATGTAGGGGTTCCTGCACCGGCGGTCAAGCAGAAAATGCAATCCGAGGGCTTGGAGCCGAGTCTGTTGGAGTAAGTACAGCTTCTCTTTAGAGCCAATCTAATTGCAATCCTGTTGCATTCCAGCACACCCGACATGATCCTGGCAGACGGTGTACGTGAGTGAACGACCTGAGAGGAAGAACCCACGCCCATTTTGTGATATAGCAATTATTGCTAACCGTTTTCAATTAAACATTTTTAAAGCTTACTTCTACACTTTAATTTGTTTTATTTCCCGCCGTACGACGTACGACGACGGGTCGAAAACAACTTAAACACTTCGTTAGGTAAAAAGAGTGGCGGGTAAACGGATGATGGAGCCTAGAACTGGATCATCTGTCCCTTGCGCTTCTTGTCACCGCCCAGCTCGAAGTGCTTGCAACGCTTCAGGGGAGTCTGCTTGCGGTACTTGCACTCTGTGCATTCCATACGCAGCACAATTTTCTTGGTGGTCTTGGCCTGGAAATGGTCGAAAAAAAATCCGATTAGCAATGTGAATTGATTATTATTAATAGTGTGAATGGAATCTCATTAGATTGTCTGAAGCTGCAGGTGAGGCGTTATGGTCGAGGATGTCCATAACGCTGCTTTCGTGGCCGCACCAATGCAACAACAATTTTGATCTGGCACAGTTTTTTCCCACCAAAAAGCCGAATGCTCGTAAGCGCAGCGATTTAGTTCTACGAAGCGCCATTTTTTACTGATCACAAGGCAACATTGTCTTAGAATTTAGAATAAAAGGCATCAATCAAATGCCAAATGGGAATATGTTAACTGAACTAAGTCTCTTAAATAGCCTAATTATAATTCTTTTACGCTAAGATAATTTTAAGACATTATTTTTACAGACAAGGTGAATGCAAATTTAACGTTTACTAACAGTGTTGTTATATTGCATGTGATCCGAGAATTCTAGGCTTGATGGAACTTACCTTCTTCCTGAAGATGGGCTTAGTCTGACCTCCGAAACCCTGCTGTTTCCTGTCGTAACGCCTCCTGCCCTGAGCACCCTTGCGCTCCTTGGACTTCTTGTACTGCGTTACCTTGTGCAGCTTGTGGACCTTGCATTTCTTGCAGAAAGTACGACGTTGCTTGGGTACGTTCACCTGCACAATTGGACACAAAAACACGATTAGTCCGACATTATATATATTTTGCGGCCCAAACACGAAAACAAAGTATTTCACTATTAGCACCATGTTGCCCCAGGTGGGCCAGTTGCCGGATAATGACTTTGCTTTGCGTCTAGCGCCGACTTCACAGCATACAAAACGCAAGCTTACCATCTTGACAGCTTTTCGGAGAACTCCTACCTTCTACCTCGCTGCAAAATAAACGGTTTAGAGATATTTTTAGTACACAATTCAGCAAAATAAACGCGGAGCACACTCACTCACCGGAAACGAAGAAAAAGAAAAGGATGGAAGAAGTGACAGATGGAGATGTCAGAACTTCGATGGGACTATCGATAGAATCGATTGTGCCACTATCGATAAAATTATTTGTATAAAATCGGCTGAACATTCATGAATATGTATTATTAGTGACGTGAAGAAATATATTATAGAGCCTGTTAATATTTCGATGGCCATATCGATGATATCAAACCAGTATTGAGTAACGCTCTATTCTATCGTATTTATGATATATATAAAGGTAATATCAACCTATAAAATACGCACTGACTTTGAACGCAGACAACATTTTATAGGTATTCCTATAAAATATTTTTCTATCTACCACTGTAGAAAATTCGCGACTTTTCTTAACCTCCAGGGAGGTTATTTATTGGTAATTTAATTGTTATTTATTGCTAATAATATTTATAATAGGATAAATAATAAGTAATAGAAATGCAACTAAAATGATGAATAGAAAATAAATAAAACAAAAGAGAGGAAAATAAATATTATATATTAGGAGAATATCAACAATGTATCGCCTTTAATGAAATCGATAGCGCCATCGATTGTTTTTTCCAGCTCTACAAAATACAGCTGGGAAAACATCGATGGTCGGCATATTCGATATTCTCGATGTTTTTCAAGCAAATTCGATATATCCAGGTCATATATGTTTTTTTATTTTTAGTATTAAAACACGGCAAATAAAAACCTTTATTGCCCCGGGCCTTGCGCCTAGTCGAGTGCAATGGAAGATGCCAGCGGGCGCTAGCTGGAGCGAATATAACTGCCGAAATGGGCCAGTGATAGACGAAAGAAAAATTTGCATAAAAGTAAGCAGTAATTAAAATGCGAAAAATGTACGCGTTGCTGGCCTTGACATTCTGGACGCTCGTGCTACCGCTGCCGTCCGAGCAGGTCCACACTGCGCAGCCGCCGCCGGTTCCGTGTGATCGCAGCCGCAAGGTCTTCACGGACCCCTACGGCGAGATCTCGGATGGACCCTCCGGGCACAATTATACGCAGGACTCGCACTGCGAGTGGCTGATTAAAGCAAAAAACGATAGCCAGTTCATCACGCTGACGTTCCATAGCATGGGCACGGAGTGCTCCTATGACTACATCTACGTCTACGATGGGGACTCCTTCAACTCAACGCTCCTGGGCAGCTTCAGTGGGCGAACTCAGCCGCAGCGGCTGGTGGCCCGCAGTGGAAGTGTAAGTTAGATTTGTATGTTACCTACCTCCCTGCTCTCCTAATTGTCTACTGTCTTTACCCAGATGCTCATCCTCATGTACAGCGATACGAACTACGTGCTGGATGGCTTCCGCGCCTCCTACTACATATCAAACTGTCTAAACAACTGCCACAACCATGGCAAGTGTGTGGGTCACCAGTGCGTCTGCCACGGCGAGTGGGTGGGACCAGACTGCGAGGACGAGGCTTGCCCTCAGCGCTGTGGCGAGGGCCAGGGTCGCGGGCGATGCCAAAAGAGCATCTGCCACTGCTCCCGGGGATATAGCGGCCGACTCTGCGATCTAAGCGACCATCCGCCGGGCAGCAGCTGGCGCTGGTTAGCCACCGATGCCGAGGGCATGACGCCGCGCGCCGCTCACACCGCCGTGTACATGGAGGACGAGGACGCGCTGTACGTGTTCGGCGGCTACGATTTGAACAACGTGATCAGTACCCTTCAGGTAAACTTTTTGGTTTACGTTTGCCACTTATAGTGATCTAATAGTGATTTCTCTCTTTAGATATATCGCTTTAGCACCAGTCAGTGGGAGGATGAGTGGGGCATTGCGCTGCAGAGTCGCCGTCACTTCTATCATCCTCAAAAGATCGACCATACGCTGCTCAAGGCTGTGCTCCAACACAAGAACGAAGACGAGGCGAAACTTTGGGGTCTCAATAGCGACGTTAGTTTTTTTCGGAACATTCTGTACACTCTGGCGGAGTCCAATCTGCATCAGCGCCGGACACGCTCATCCCTGCCGCTGACCATTGTGAATGCCAATTCGACAGAAGAAGAACTGAACGAGTATCTCGAAGACATCCTGGAAGAGGTGACGGATCACAAGCCCCATGGACGATACGGACATGCAGCGGATCGAGTGCCGGGCGGATTCGTTATCTTTGGCGGCAAGCACGCCAACGGGAGCTTCTACAGTGATCTTTGGCAGTACAACAACACGGAAAGTGGCGGAAAGTGGAAGCAGATGGCCATAAGGTCGGTAGTGAAGCATCCAGCAGTGGCCAGGCATACATTAAACACAGCTGGTGACTATCTCTACACATTTGGCGGCAGTCTGGAGTCGGGTGAGTTCTCGTCCAGCGTTTATCGCATCCCCCTGCCCCTGTCCGAGGATTCGCAATGGGAGCTGGTGCTACCAAGGGGCGGAAAGACACTGGACGTGCGTCTGGCCGCTCACTCCACTGTGTATTACAAGGCCACCAACTCACTGATTGTGTTTGGCGGGATTATGACCAGTTTGGCCCGCTTTTCCAAGCTTTCGGATCGGATATTCGCCTTTCAGCTGGATCAGCAGCACTGGACGGAGATCCTGTACCCGCGAACGGCGCTTCGGGACACCAATATACCCAGGGAGAGGGCCTTCCACACCGCCACCATTTCCGGTAACTATATGATAGTCTTTGGAGGCTACACGCACCGACACAACAAGGATGAGATTTGCTACGACAACCAAATGTACTGGTACCATCTCAGTTGCCACATCTGGATCAATCAGGTCGTTGCCGCCGAGGATAGCCTGTACCCTAAGCCACAGGGAGTGTTTGCCCAGGCAGCGGCCTTGCGCAAGAATCACACACTCCTCATTGTCGGCGGCTACCATGGCAATGTGAATGCGGATCTGTTTGCCTACGAATTGCCCCAGGTGCTGCGCGTCGAGAACACGCTCTACAATCCGGAGATCTCCTGTAGACTGCACTCTTCACACACCGCCTGTCTTTCGAATCCGGAGTGTGGCTGGTGCTCGGCAGACAGTAGCTGCTACGGTCGCACCATTGGCGCCAATTGTACAACCAATCTGCAGACAACAAGGTGTCCGGGAATCTGTCCCTCGCTTGGCGACTGTCACTCCTGCCTGGTACATGGCTCGCAGTGGGGAGCAAAGTCCAGGAACAAGGACGCATTCTCAGTGGCCAGCAAGCTGGGATTGAACGAGTGCACGTGGTGTGTGCAGAATGCCAGATGTCACCACCGGGACGACAACTATGGGATTTGTGGAGATAGTGCTGGGTGGTGGGGTGACCAAGGTACCGAGATCCGTCGGCCCTCCCTCTGCACCAGCAACGATCGACGCCCAGGCCTCACGTACGTCAAGTACCATTATCCGATAAACTATACCATGCCGGACTATGTGGGCATTGTCAATGCCACCATGGTGGACTTTGCCTCACCGCCATTCACCACCTACTTTGAGCACAAGCTCGAGGGAGAGATGTTGGCCAGGCTGTTGGGCTTTGTCAGGCCGCAGCATCAGTGGAACAACTCAGCCATCCAGGTCTGTACCAGCTATTCGTCTGCAGTGCTTCGCGCTGGCCTAGGTCTAAATCTCGATGAGCTGGTGAATGTCACCACGCAGAGCTCAAATCAGAGCTACTGCAGCAACGTCCAGCTGCCCACCACAGAGCAGCCGTTTCTCATCGACTTTCAGGCACGCCGACGTATTGGTGGCAATGGGATTTATAACGCTTATCAGAAAACCAAAATGGAGCTCCAGCACCTACACAACGGCCAGCTGAACGCCTTCACTTTCGAGTACTTGGAGCCATACTACTCCGGTGACTGCACCCAGTATAGAAACTGCTTGCATTGCCTTACGGATGCCTCCTGTGCCTGGTGTCCCCTCACCAGTCGATGCCACCTACGATCCGTGAACGAGACTGAGGTCTGCAAGGAGGATACTGAACTGAACCAGTTCCACTGGTCCTACCTGATCAGCCAGCCGAGCCAGTGCTCCAATTGCACGAATTACGTGAGCTGCGAGGCCTGTGCCAACAGTGGCGAGTGCGAATGGTGGACAGAGGATGCTCGTTGCGGCAGGATCGGCAAGACCAACAATAGCGTGCGATCAGTGGAACAGTGTCCCAGGTCATGCAGAGAACGGAAGGGTTGCCAGGAGTGTCTGGGCGAGCGCGGACGATGCGTGTGGTGTGAGGCCAGCTCCCAGTGCTTCAGCTTCTCCGTATACACCAGCGAGTATCAGTTTGGAATGTGTCGCGAATGGATGGATCAGGTTGTCAGTCGGCAGCCGCAGGAACATGCTGCCGATCAGAAACTGCTCCAGCAGCCTCCGCAACTGCAGCAGCAGCAGTGTAAGTCCTGCGAACAACACAGGAATTGTTCCTCCTGCCTCCGCACCTTGAGCTGTGGCTGGTGCTTCGATCGCGATAATCCCATCGAAGGCATCTGCATGCAAGGTGACTTCAGCTACAGTGCCGGAAATTGCTCGCTCGCTTTGAATAGTTCTTCCCATCACGATGCAGAGTGGGCGTACGCCCAGTGTCCGGATGTCGACGAGTGCGGCTTGGGTCTGCACGACTGCCACAAGGAGGCAAAGTGCACCAACACCCAGGGCAGCTACAACTGTCACTGCCGCCGGGGTTACACAGGCGACGGCAAATTCAGCTGCGTGCGGACCTGCTACGAGATGTGTCAGAACGGAAACTGCTCGGGACCGCCGGATTATACGTGTAACTGCGCGCTGGGCTGGACCGGAGCAGATTGTGGACTGAGTTGTGGCTGCAACAATCACTCGACTTGCCTGGAGCGGTTGGGGAAGTGCGATGAGTGTCAATCGTGGACGGAGGGCGAGAAGTGCGAACAATGTCGCCAGGGAAGCTATGGGAATGCCACAGCTCCCCACGGCTGTCATCCGTGCGAGTGCAATGGCCATGGCAACCAGGATCTGGGCATCTGTAATGTGAACAACGGCGAGTGCTTCTGCAAGGACAACACGCAGGGACTCAAGTGCGAATTGTGTGCCGCCGGCTACTATGGCGATCCCAGAGATGGCGGGCAATGCTACTACCAATGCGAATCGAGGGGCATGCTCACCAATATCGGCAGGAGTGCTATTGGTTCGTATCAATCGTACCGCTCACCCTGGGGAGCCAGTCTGGAGGTGAAGGAGTGCCTGTGGATACTGCAACCGAAGACCCTCCAAGCGGAAAAGTCCCTCCTCCAACTGGAGTTCCAGTGGCAGAGTCTGGCCATGGACTGTGATGAGAATGCCGTGTATATATATGACAGTCTGCCGAATCTGACGGGTGCCACCCAGCAGAATCAACTTCTAGCGGTTGTCTGCGCTCCCTACAGCTCAGCCAGGATCATTGAGGCCCGCTCCAGTCACGTCACAGTTCACTACAAACAGGGCAGTGAACGGCGGCACTTTGGCTTCAACGCTCTTTACGCCGTAAAGAATTGTGTAGCAGGGAGCTGCATGCCACCGCACATCTGCGATGACCAACTGCGGTGCGTTTGCCCCGCCGGATACGTGGGCGCCCGCTGTGAGATTGAGATCTGTCCGAGCAACTGCAACGCCAAGCGAATGCAAGGATACTGCGACACGGAGTACGGACGCTGCATCTGCAGCAATGCCAACTACGCTGGAGCGGATTGCGGGACCTTGGTGCAGCGAAGCCACCTGGTGCTGACGGAGCTGTTCAACACGCAACTGCTGAGCGAGAGTCTGGATCATCTAAAGAAGACAATTCCACGGTTCGGGCACTCGGTAAATGCGGATCGCAGGGGATCGCTGTGGATGTTTGGCGGCTATTCCCCCAATAATGGACCGCTCAATGATTTCCGACAGTTCGACACGAAGAATGGCACCTGGCTGCAGGTCACAGTGGAATCGTCGACCCCGGAGGATCGAATGCCACTGGGGCGGTACTTCCATGCCTCTGAGATTTACGTAAAGAAGCAGATTATCTACATCTTTGGAGGAATCAGTGCGAACTCTCAGCTTCTTAATGACTTTTGGATGTTCTCGATACAGAATCAACGCTGGAGTCAGATCAAGGTTGAGGTGGAATCAAGTGATTCGGATTATCAAGCGGATGTGCCGCCTCCCTTGGCAGGTCATACGCTCACCCATCTGCGCTACCAGGAGCACGAGTCCCTGTTTCTCCTCGGCGGATTGACCCTGAATAAGTCGCGACCCCTGGAGTTGTGGGAGTACAATCTGGACACGGGTCGCTGGCAGCAGCTGGCGGCTGTGGGTGCCAGAATGCCAGTGCTCTATGGACACAGTACTGTCTACCATCCGGAGACTAACAGTGTCTATCTGTTTGGCGGCTACTCCACAGAACCGCAGAGCAATCTGTATGCGCTGGACTTGCAGAAGCTGAGCTGGACCGAACTGCCCAGCTTCAAGGAACTTAACTCACCGGCCTCCCTGCTTCCACGGGCTCGCTACTTCCACTCGGCCGTTAGCACGGAGCACTATATGATCCTCTATGGCGGCAGGACACAGCCTTACAATGGATCCGACCTCCTGATTGCCTATGTGTATGCCTGTAACCAGTGGGTGCGATTGACGGACGATGTGGAGCTCATCGGGCGCCTGCCCGCTTCGAGTTATGCGGAGGCCATGGCCATCGATCCGGATACGGGTGTGATCTTTGTCATCGGCGGCTGGGACGGCAGCTCTACGCACAGTCATGTAACCAGGATAGCGCTGCCTGACGACATATGCCAGCTGTGGAGCAGCGGCAAGTACCAGTGCCGGCACTACATGGGCTGCAGCTACTGTACCATCCAGAACACGTATAGCTACAGCAGCCACTGCTTCAGTCATGGACGCACTCCGTGTGCAAATCACAATGGCACCCTGGTGGTCAACAACGGGGCCGCCTGCACTGACGAATGGATGGCGAGCAGGAACTGTAAGAGCTTCGCCACCTGCAGCGCCTGTTTGGCCGCGTGGCCGACACACCAGGAGGTGGCGCCCGTCTGTCAGTGGTGCGACGAGTGCGGCATCCGTGGGAGATGCGTTCCCTCCGGAGTGGATTGCGGCGGGCGAAGTGCCTGGTGCACGAAGGAACTGAGCGTGGGAGTCCTTGGTCTCTGTCCCCTGCCCCAGTGTCACCAGCTGAGCTGTGAGAGCTGCATGCTTCAGCCGCAATGCCACTGGGCCCGAAACGAGCTGGGCACTGTGGAGTGCATATCACGGGAGCTGGTGGAGAAGAATCAGTACAAGCTGGTGGAGAGCTGCCCCCCGCCCTGTCACAGCCACTCGAACTGCAGCAGCTGTTTGAGCCAAACACCGACGCAGGATCGCCAGGATTGCAAGTGGTCCACCATGTTGAACTCGTGTCTGACGCCAAGTTCGCAGCCGCTGTTCTGCGCCGGTGGCGTCTGTGGGCTGGTGCTGGAGGCTAGCGAGCTGGAACGTTGCCCGGAACCCTGTCACGTTTACACCCGATGCTCTAGCTGCCTGGAGCATGCTCATTGCGGGTGGTGTGCCCGCGAGGGTCACAATGGCGACGGCATTTGTACAGAGGGAGCGTTGGAGCACAAGCAGGAGCATCCATCGGGATCGACGTGCGACATAATATACTCCAGCTGGAGAAATGATTCCCAGTTGACCCATGCGGATGTTGTATCCTGGCACTATGTGTCGTGTCCATTGGAGAATGAGTGCATCAATGGGCATCACAACTGCGATAATGTGTCGGAGCAGTGCATCGACTTGGACACAGCTGTGGGCTACGAATGCGTCTGCGCAGACGGATATCGCTCCGAGCGTGGCACCTGCCTGCCGGTCTGCAGTCAGGGTTGCGTCCGCGGCAATTGCGTGAGTCCGGATCAGTGCCAGTGCGACTTTGGCTACGTGGGCGCCAACTGCAGTATCCAGTGTCTGTGCAACGGTCACTCCAACTGCGAGTCCAGCAGCCGTCTGGACATATGTCTGAAGTGTCACAATAACACGATGGGCGAGAAGTGCGAGAAGTGTCAGCCGCTCTTCGTGGGCAATCCCCGAGAGGGACATGCTTGCCAACCATGCCTGGACTATTGCCACGGACACAGCGATGCTTGTGTGGCCTACGACGCAGATCCGGCTGTATTTAATATGACACGTTCAGAGCTGGAAAGGATTCTACCGGAGGGTCCTGCGCATAATGCCACGTGCTTGAAGTGCGGCAATCATACGGCCGGAGATCGGTGTGACAGCTGTTTAAGGGGCTACTTCCGCGGCAGCGATGATCTGCACAAGGAGTGCCGGCCCTGCCAGTGCCATGGACACGGAAACGTCTGCGATGCGGTCACCGGGGAGAAGTGTAACTGCGCCAACAACACAGAAAGCGATGCTACCTGCACTGCTGGTGGCGGCAAGAACTCGGCGCAGCTCTGTTGGATGGTTCAGTGCTCCAAATGCCGCGATTCCTATGCCGGCAACCCCACCGATGGTCATCAGTGCTACAAGCAGATCACCGTCGAGTCGCGCATGTGCTTCGATGCCAAGCCCATAGGTGAGTGGTAGAGTTTTCCCTTGATAACCTCATTGGGTTCCTCACATCTTAAGCTATATAGGAGTAAGCCAAAATGGAGGGAGTAACAGCTGAAGTCGGTTGATGAGTGACATGGGCTTTATCTAGGAACACCTGTATATCCAAGACTTCTGCTTGTCTTTGACCAGATTTTTGTGTGCTTTTGTGAGATAACCTAGACTTCATTTATTGTTTCAGCAATAAGTTTTTGTAGAAATTACTACATATTACTAATTAATGAACTATTTTTATTACCACAGAGGAATGTAAATCTAAGCCAGCTGCCCTGAAGCCGGGTCAGACCGTGTTCTTTGTGATCCAGCCGCGTTTCATGAACGTGGACATCCGCATTATCATTGACGTAACTCAGGGCGAGTTGGATGTGTTTATGTCGCCGCAGGATGACTCCTTTATAGTGGAAACGAACGAGACGACCGGTTACCATGAGATTTTCCTTGACAATCGCTACCACTGGGGCCCGAAGATCAAGCGTGAGAATCCGCTGAATATTGCTTTGCATCGACACGACAATGCCACGATCCAGAAACTGTTTGCACCAGAGCGTCGCATTGGAGGTGGCCTAGGAGGAGGCGGAGGTCAGACTATCGGAGCCAATCCGTACTACGTGCCGCAGTTGCAGGATTGCAAGGGTCATGGGGGTCACAACTTCATTGTGAAGGATCAGTACGCCAAGGATCTGAGCACGCATGTAACCCTCAACCATTGCAACACCCTGCTGCGTCTGTTTGGCCTAAAGAATCGCTTGGTGCTCACCCTGCCCCAGCACGCCCATAATCTGAGCGCCACCCGTTTCTTTATTGCTTTGCGGGCGAGCTCGGGGCCAGAGCCCAGCTATGGCTCTGTGGTGTTCCGTCAGGATCAGCTGCACATCGATTTATTTGTGTTCTTCTCAGTGTTCTTCTCCTGCTTTTTCCTCTTCCTCGCCGTCTGTGTGATTGTGTGGAAGGTGAAGCAGGCGGCGGACCTGAGAAGAGCTCGGCGGCAACATGTCGTGGAAATGCTGCATTTGGCCAAGCGCCCGTTCGCACAGATCTTCCTGGCGTCGGGCAGCCTGGATGCAGACAGTCCACATCCGCACTCTTCCTCTTCCTCCTCCTCGTCGGCCCGTGCCATGCGACAGCGTGCCCGCCAGGCACTCCTCCTGCAGGAGCAAGGAGCTGGCGACTCCCATCCTATGATGATGCATCATCATCACTCCAATCGACGTCAGAGCTCACACATCATGCTAGTAGCCATCGAACCGACATGCGACAACCTAGCGGCTGTGGGAACGGTGTTCATCAGCCTGCCTGGTCGCTCGCGAGCTCCGTTGAGCATTGCTTTGGGATCCACCCTGATTTCCTACTCCCGACACTATCCCCTGAATGCCAGGCACTTTATGCGAGCTCAGAGGGCTCAAAATGTGGCCAACCACCCGGCTTAAAACTGGAATCTCTATGTAACAGCACGAACAAACAAAATGTGTTAGCCAATATGTCTAGGGAGCCTAGCCTAGTGAATATATATATCTGTCAGTGCATGTGTTATCTATGTATCGAGTACATAAAGACATTCGCCTAGATATCGGATCCATTGGTGTATATGTATAGTTTAGGTAATTGTTGTATATAAACGTTTAGATAACGCAAATGACTCTACCATAAGTACATAAAAATGTGTATGTCAGCATAAAATTTACACTTATCAAAGGATAAACGTACAGGAAATGGATAAATATTAGATGTTAAGCTAAGAATACAGTATAGAAGATTATTGGGTCTCGAATACAAATACAGGATAAGCAGAAAATGAAAGCATTCACATAACTTACATATATACAGAACAACATTTCGGACTGATTTTTATGAAATTTCATTACTGTCTAATATATGTACTATGTGTAATTCTTACAATTGATTTGATCTAAATAAGAACAGAGGACGTATCAGAGGGGAACCACAAGTAACCAAGTGAAAAGTGAAGCTCAAGATATAGCAAACGGGAATTTAAAAGCACAGTGAAATATTATTAAGAACGTCAATTTGATCGCGATAAA
This sequence comes from Drosophila pectinifera, assembly GCA_008042775.1. NCBI lineage: Eukaryota > Metazoa > Arthropoda > Insecta > Diptera > Drosophilidae > Drosophila > Drosophila pectinifera. Next base: position 1,820 of record VNKC01001210.1, on the reverse strand, counting down.
AGCAAGCCATACGAACGAATATAACAAAGAAATCAAGAAATACGTATTATAAAGTATACTTACTAAATGTGTCATAGCAGTTACTACATATAGATGTTGGTTATGGGTTTGTGTCTCTGTCGCTCGAATAGGTTTCCTTTTAGATAAGTACGATATGATACGATATATGATTTGAATTCTCGCGTACCTTCTATATATATTTGTATTGTATAAAGTATTATTCATATTCCTTCCCTGTTGGTGGTTAGCATTCGCTCAATTAGTTAGTTAGTTGCTCTCAACTACTGCGCACTCTTACGCACACCTATGTACCTACACACACTATTTTAAGAACGAACAACAAACAAACAAACAAACTATCTGTACGTACTATCCAGTTTTTCAACACACTTGTTATGTTTACACACAAAGGCTCACAGACACAACAAAAGCAGTGAAAATGCTTAAAAAACACGAAACAAACGAACAAAATCCTACATAATCTTTCCTAACAACTCACTCAACAAACAAACACACTAATCTCAGTAACCAAAAGGTTGTAACAAATTCTCACTACGTCGCTTTAGTTTAGAACTCTCCTCACTCCTTTTACATGTGGTACTACTTACATTTTGTGTATATTTTGAGTTAACGAAATTAGCTAAATTTTTTAGAACTGATGTACATTTAGAAATTATACAAAAATCGTCCCATTTTGCAATATATATTTATAATTATTATTATTTTTTATTATTTTTACTTGTGTTTGCAATAAAGATGAAATTATCATATTTAAATAAATACTATGTGTTTCATTTACCATCCAAAAAACTCACTGGTTCGCTACTGAGTGAAAATAATAAACTTTGCCGCTTTGTTTGTACATTGCGGGAGCGAGAAAGAGATAGGAGTAACACGCGCATACAAAAGCAAAAGATCTACGAACAGCAATCGACTGCTATCTAGTTTTCTCTTCACCTGCTACCTGAAACCCCGCTGCAGTGGATTTTTCCAGGCGAACAGAGGTGACTGACTGCTGCTAGGCGATGTCCATTACAAATTAAAAGCCATTATTCCCAGACTCTTACATTTTTTACAAATCAGAGTTAAAAATAACCATAACTAAGCTAAAACAGCCCTAATCCCAATTCGGAAAGCTTTTCTATATTGGGTTTTATTTGCATAATTAATTTGCATAATTACTTTAGAAATATAAGACAATTAATTTTTTGTCAATTTCTCACAATTTTGGTGATGTAACCCCTTATCAAATTTTCAAAAATTGGCAAAAAATTTATTTTTGATTTTGTTTAATATTTTATTGTTAAATAATTAAGATTTTAACGGCGAATCGGGATATGTACGGCATTTGGCTGTCATTCCATTTTTAACCAAATTATGCTCTCCAGAAGACCTCAAGTATGCGGATTCTTGGGTCCTTAAATTGGCATTTTTATATCCTAATTTTTGGACAAATCAAACTTAAGAATATCCATAACTTGGCCAAAACAGCCTTAAAAACAGCGGATCGGAATATATATGGCATTTGGCTGTCATTCCATTTTTGGCCAAATTATGCTCTCCAGAAGACCTCAAGTATGCGGATTCTTGGGTCCTTAAATTGGCATTTTTATATCCTAATTTTTTGACAAATCAAACTTAAGAATATCCATAACATGGCCAAAACAGCCTTGAAAACAGCGGATCGGAATATATATGGCATTTGGCTGTCATTCCATTTTTGGCCAAATTATGGTCTCCAGAAGACCTCAAGTATGCGGATTCTTGGGTCCTTAAATTGTCATTTTTATATCCTAATTTTTTGACAAATCAAACTTAAG
>VNKC01001209.1:0-32877 GCA_008042775.1 Drosophila pectinifera | reverse complement strand
TTTTGTATATTTATTTATTTTACAAACTACTGCCCGCATCAAGAGAGTTCGCACACCTTGCTCCTCCAAAAGCTTAATTTTGTTGATCACTTCTCACCTTCAGCTAGCATTGCAGGATTTAAGAGGCTGTGAGACTCCTCGTCCTTCGAACATATCAATTTATTTTTCAAAATTTAATTTTGTATATTTATTTATTTTACAAACTACTGCCCGCATCAAGAGAGTTCGCTCCTTCTCCACTGGCATCTCGGTTTCGGAACTTTATTTTAAAATATTACTTTATTCTCTGAACATATCGGTATTATATTTTATTTCTTATTTTGCCCGCATCAAGAGAGTTCGCACACCTTGCTCCTCCAAAAGCTTAATTTTGTTGATCACTTCTCACCTTCAGCTAGCATTGCAGGATTTAAAAGGTTGTGAGACTCCTCGTCCTTCGAACATATCAATTTATTTTTCAAAATTTAATTTTGTATATTTATTTATTTTACAAACTACTGCCTGCATCAAGAGAGTTCGCACACCTTGCTCCTCCAGAAGCTTAATTATATTTTCTCTCTCTCCTCTTCTCACCTTCAAATTAAGAACAACTCTCTAATAACTAATAAATAAAAATATAATAAAGATATAAATTTACAACATTTTGTACGTCTTTCATCAAAATCCTGGATTATTATATTTTTTAATAGCAGTGTTGCCCAAGCCCCTGACTCGAGAGTCTGCAAATTCTCTGCCCGGCCTCTGGCGGCGCATGCACAGCTTGTACAGAATGTATACAACGCACCAGTGCGGTAAATAGGTGTTTTTTTAGTCATAGCATTTTATGCACTATAGTACTTATTCAATATAAACCAAGTAAAAATGCTGTTTTACTGGGTTATTGTTCATGTTGATGGTTTTATGAACTATTTCACAACATTTGTTAGTTGTTTTTGTTGCATTTATTGAATATAAACATTACAAATTTAAGTAAATGCTAAATCTGTGTGCTTTCAACATAAGATGCTTATGTTACTTCTATAAACCTTTCCCAAAGTGATCGTTGGGACTACAAATTTGTCTCGCCTTAGCTTGAATTTCCACATTTAATCTCTATATACTAAATTCAACATTTAAAAGTTCAGAAAAATATAATTGCGGTCATGGAAAATTTGAAATTACCTCCAGTCGCTATGGCTCCACATATTTCATTAAAAACTTTCTGGTTTTCGTGATTTAGAAACATATTTCTTTATGTTAACTGGAAGCTGAACCAATAGCATGAGAGAAGAGCAACAATGATAGCTTTAGGTAGTGGTCTCTGGGGGTAAAGAAATCAGGAATAATGTCAGGATCAACAGTAAACCATGTTCGTAGATTATTTCAAATTTTCCACTTAACTTTTTAAACCCAACTTGGTGTCTACTTTGAAATTCAACAGTTCTCATTAAAAAAAAAACCTAATTTCTTAATAACTAGATTTCCGAATTCTCAACATTTTGTACTGGGAGTGTCCTTTTGTGATTGGGCTATGGTCTCTCTTCTAGATGATTGTCCTGCTGTGATTCAGCGAGATTTGTCCATTGGACACTCGATTTTTCATACGCTGCAACGATGGAAAGTAGTTTTTATGAATTAGCGTAAGCCACAAAAGAAACAGAGAGCGCACCGGTCACTCTGGAAACAGGGAACCCAGATGGTATCTTAAGATGGCATCGGCACCTACTTTGTTGAATATATCCCGCATTAGGCGGTTGGTGCGACGCCTGCGCGTCTCCAGCTCGCGATTAACAGCATCCAATACTTCCGGCAATCTCTGGCAACGCTTTGTGGTCATGGTCTTCATTTCCTTGGTGGAAAAGATTCGCAGACGAGCTGGAAAGAATCAAATCAATACAATGCATTTTTTAATGGGTGATTCAGCAACTTACTAGTTGCCGGCGGTGGCAGCTGCCTCAGCCGCCTGTCCAGCGTCTCCAGGCTGCAGTTGTTCTCCGCCACCAGTTCTTCCATTTCCCGCCTGCGCATATTTCGCATCATTTGCATTTGATTCAGGATGGCCTTGCGCTGCTTGGACTTGGCACAGAACTCGGGACGGGCCAGCTGCAGCTGGTCCTGCAGGGATCGCGTTTCCGGCACCACTTCGCTGCTGCCCGTCGGGGTGAACTGGATCACATAGGCGATGCCGCGCGGACGCACTTGCAGGGTCTGGCGCTGCATTCTCTCCTCGCCGCCGCCGCGCCGCTTTCTACGCTGACAGGACACATCATCATACTGATGTGTGGTGGTCGTCGTTGTGGTCGTCTCACACGTATTGACCCTGCCCATGGGTATGGACATGTCAGAGCTTAGGCACATCATCGAGGACGCCGAACTGGTGGTTGTTGTGGTGGTCCTCGCCCTCGACAAGCCCTCTTCGTTGCCAGGTGCTGCAGCTACTGGTGCTGATGCTGGTGCTGATGCTGGCGCTGCTTGGACGTAGCTAGCGCTAGCTCCGGGCGAGTTCACCACCTGGTAATAGATGGCTCTCTCGTTGTCCGCACAGCTGTAGCAGCCGCTGGCACTTGAATGGGGCGTGGCATAGGCACTGCCTGAAGCCGTAGCCGCTGCCGCCTGATCGTACTGCACCATCTGCATGTACTGCTGCTGTTCGCGTTGCTCCTGCTGCTCCCGCTGATGCCGTTCCTTATGCTGCTTGACGTGTATCTACGAAAAGGAAAGAGAGGGCTTGAGTCTAGACTCTAGAGGGAGAAATGGGATGAATGTACTCTGGCTTCTTACCGGGCAATAAGACTCATGAACGATGTGCTGCTCCCCTTGGACCACCACTCGGGGCCGGTGGTGCTTGTGCTGGTACAGTTGCTGCTGCTGTTGCTTGTGCTGCTGCTGCAGACGTTGCAGTTGCTGCTGCTTGATTAGGAGCAGCTGTTGCTGCTGCTGGTTCTGGTAGTGCTCCCGGAAGCGTCGGTGTCTTTGCTGGACAAAGGAGCTAACGCTCTCGCTGCGTCCATCACCGCCGCCGCCGCCGCTAGTGGAGCTGTGCGAGGCCAGGATTGGCGTAGCCATCCTAGTGCGCGGATAGCGATGGGGCGGCGGCAGTGGTGGTGCCTGTAAATCAGAGTCTGGACGGGCAGGCAGTGTCCTAGGCGGCACGCGTACCGACTCGATACGCGCTGGTGGCTTGGGAGTTGGATTTTTCGCCAGCTCGGCAAAGTCCTCAGTTTGCACAGCTTTAGCCAGTCGCCTCGGCGCTTTTCTGCGCCTTCTTCCTTCCGCTAAGGAAGACTGTTTCTCCTCCTGCTCCTTTTCCCCTTCCTGATGCTCCTCTGGCACTGTCAATATCAATTTCTCACTGGCGCTGATCAACTCTTCGTCCGATGCTATGGGCACGGAACTGTTGGGCAGATTGGCCTCGATCTCCGCCAGAAAGACCTTCAGCGACTGCAGGCGATCGATCTCTGCCTCGATCCAATTGAGCTGACTCCTACGCTCGGGGCCCATGCCCGCCTTCATGCGCTCCTCGTACTCGATTTCGCTCTGCGTCATCGGATTCAGGGCGTCCCGTATGGCCGACATCGGCTCGGCATCCACATCCGCATCCGTGGAGGCGGCATCTCGTGTCGGAATGTTTGTTTTCTGAGTAATGACCTCGTTGGAGGCACTAGGGGAACTGGTGACCGAAAAGGAGCTGCTGGGCAGCGGCGAGGGTGTGCCATCTGCGTTGCGCTTTCGCGGCGCGGGAACGGGAAGCGTCACGGGTTGCGGGTGCTCTCTGATGGAGGAGCTTCGCGATCCGGCCAGCGATGTATTCGTGGCCACATCCTGCCGCTGGAGAGGCACAGTCACAGGCACTGTAAGATATCAAAGGATTCAAGAAATAGCTTTTCTCTGGAGCTATATACTCACCTATAACCAGCTCCCTTCGGCTGCTTGACGTCGCAGTGCTGCTGGACTCGGTCAGGTCCAAGCAGGCAATCCGCCTGGCTATGTCCCGTACCAGTTTCTTTTTCTGTCCCTGACTGAGGCTACGTGCCTCCACCAGGGAGCAGAGCAGATCAATGCCCAGGTCGAGGTCTTTTTTGTGGGCAGCTTCAGCTGTGGCTGGGGCGTGCAGCGAGGACCCGGCCAACGGACTAGCGCTGGTGATGTGGGATTGAGCCGTTGGCGGCAGCTGGTTCTCCTTGTTCTCGCGCCGCCGACTGCCGAGGATTCTTTCGAACTGAGCGGCTGTGAACTGGCGCTCTTGCTCGCGCTCCTTCTCCCGCTGATCCGCTTTACGGCACTCCTTCTCCCGCAGCTCCGTCTTTTTCTGATCTCTGTTTCTGTGCTCCGTCTTTCTTTGACCCTCTTCTTGGCGGTGGTCAGTCTGGCTTGGCTGCTCATCGCCCGCCTTATCCTTGTGCTCTTCTCGTCTCGGCTCCTTTTGCTGTGGCTTCCGCTGTGACTTGAGCCAGTCCTGCTCCTCCATGTTGATGTGGTAATCAAAGCTACTGGCCGCCGAACTGCCATACAGCGAGGTTGCTTGAGATTCCCGCCTAGAGCTCATTTCGGAGCCCATCCTGGAGCTGCTGTGCGAGTTTTCAGCTCTAGAGCTGACCCCTGAAGCTGCCAGGGAATAGCTACCTAGCGACTCGCATCTGGAACTGATGAGTGACTCCCTTCGGGAACTGGCTTGTACAGGCGGAGCTTCTGTACTATCTCTTATATTCTCCTTTCTAGAGCTGCTGTAGGAAGAAGCCTCCTTTTTGGAACTGCTGTGGGATGTTGTTCCCTTTCTGGACCTGCTGTACGAATCTTCTTGGATTCTGCTGTTAGACATCTCTCCTTTGGAGCTGCTTTGCAAAGCCTCTCCCTTGGAACTGCTTTGCGGAGCCTCTCCCTTGGGGCTGCTGTTAGAAATCTCACCCCTGGAGCTGCGGCGTGAATCCACCTTCCTTGAGGCGCCTGCGGATGCCACTTGCCGGCTCACCATAGTACTAGAGGCCAACGGGATGGTTGTCTTCTCCTGCATCGGCGAGCCTGCCTTTTTCTCGCTCTCCTGACGCTGCAATCTGTCCAAATCCGTCTCGGACCTCTGCTGCTGCATAGGTTGGCGCCAGCCACACTCCTCCAGCACGGATCGCTCCAGCGTGCTGATATTGCTCGTGGACACCGCGCGCTTGTAGTAGCCAACGTCAGCCGCTGGATCCCATTCCAGGCGCTTGTGCGACTTGAGAGCCGATTCCGGGGTCTGGGTCTTCTTCGTGTGCATCTCCGCGGTCGGCTTGGTGGGTGTGCGCAGATCCTCCACGGACTGGGACATGGTTTGCGTGGCAGCGGCTGGCCGAGGCTTGGCTTGATCCTCGACCAGCACAATCGGAATGATGCGGTAGATATCCTCTGAGGGCGAGCTCTCTTGGGGTTTTATTTGCTTTTCATTCTGTTGGACGGTGGGAGATGGTGGCAGCTGCAGGATGCCCTCTTCTGCGGCTGCTCCAGCCGCCGGTTGGCACTCCCTGCTCCTGGAACGGCGGGTAATGTGGCCAGTCCCAGGTCGGGAGCTATTGCCACCTCTGTGGTGGCCTGCAGAAGGCTCAGTCGTTAAATTCACACGGACGGCACAGGTGTGGAGGCTGCCACTCGCTCCGCTGCTCGCTGTCGACGACAATGCCATGAAGCGTTCCAGTTCTCGATCCTCGGCCATTTCCGAAATGTAGTCCCTGGCCTGTGGCGGAATGCGCGACGATTTCGCTGTTTTCCGCTGCCTGGAGCTGCAGCCGGACATCTGGACGGGTTTGGGTCTCCGTAAAGCACAGATCTAATCCTTGAGATCTCGCTTATTTCAAGGGTTTAACTTATTTTTCTGCGCGGCAGCTGCGCTTTGATTCTGGGATTTTCAAATGTTGCGAGGAATTTCGAGCAGCGGCGGCGTCAGTGTTGGCAAGCGCAAATGGGTTGTTGGTAGGCAACACAGGACATGCTGCGTTTAGAGATGACAAAATAGTATCGATAGACGGCGGTGGATTTCATTTCAACAGGAAACATAATTCGTTTGGTTTCAAATAAAAATATACAAATATGTACTTTTATGAGATTGTACTTTCAGACTGCTAAGTTATACATTAAGAGTCTTAAGTGGTCGCCTTTATACAAATATAAGCACTTTTAATATTCGAAGAGCTATTACTTATAGTAACTTGTTTCTGCCAATGGTTTTGTTTCTTGGGGAGATTAATTTTATTTGCAGTAACTATCGATATCGATATCATCCGCCATCGATCCAACTGGTTTGCGCTCAGTGTTGGTTAACAAGTGTAACAGAATTTTCAAATAGACGCGCAGCCAAACAACATATTGATTTTTTCGTTGTTTATTAATTTCGCCTGCTGCCGTTGTGAAGTTAGTTATACGAAGCAAGAGAAAAGCAGAGCTCGCGGAGACCGAAGACCATGCTGGAGACCAAGAGCATAGCGGACTTAGCGTTCACGGAGACGCCGCGCAAGCGCAAAAGGGAGACCGTTCATGCTCCCCCGCCTCCGACGCAGCAGCAACCCCTGGAAAGCGACTCCCAGGTGCGACAGGATGCAGCTGCCGCCGTTGTGGCGTCAGAGTCCTGCTTCACCAACGCCGCCTTCAGTTCCACGCCGAAGAAGCTGGTTGGCCGCCGACGCCTGGCCAAGGAGAACACCAACCCCTTTCCCGGTCTGGAGGTCAAGTCCATTGCGGATCTGGCCGAGAAGCAGCAGCAGCAGCGAGAGCAGCTGCCCACGAATCCCTTCGAGGTGCTCCGTCAGCCCCCCAAGAAAAAGAAGCGCGAGCAGCACCCAGCCTGCTTCGAGAATCCCGGCCTGAACTTGGAGCTGCCGGAGAAGCAGTTCAATCCGTACGAGGTAAGGCGCTTTTGTGGAATTTCTTTTAAATTTATAATCTATGTTTTTAAGGTATCAGTTAGGTGCACTCATCCCGATCGATTTTATTCCGCTTAGAAGTTTATAGTTTATTTATATATTTATTATTTATATTTTATCCTGAAGCTCACGTTGATAGATAATAAGACAGTAATTTAACCAACCCAATGCCGTTTTCCAGGTCATCCGCTTGGCCACCACACCCTCCAAGGGCTTCGTGAATCCGGGCCTGAATTTGCGCGGAAGCGATGCACCCGCCTCGCTCAATCCCTTCGAGATTCATCGGCCGAGTGAGGCCTCGGCGGCCGCTTGTAATCCCGCGGGTGTGACCAATCCCGCTCTGGCCGAGCGGGATGCTGAGGAGCCGCTGCCCACCAGCTTGAAGATCGGCCTGCCCTTTGCTCCCAATGTGGGCTGTCGCATCGATTTCCATGGTCTCTCGCTGGCCCAGCTAACACCCAGCAAATTGCTGGCCGAGAAGCTGGTGTTTTCACCAGTCCCAGGGCCCAAGCGATCGCTGGGCGCCATCAGCGAAGAGTCCTCCATGGATATTGGCAAGGAGCTGGATCGCTATCAACTCGAGCTGGAGAACAGCATCAACGAGGCCAAGCTGAGGAAGAATGGTGTTCTGCTGGAGAGGGAGGTGTCCAGGAATAGCCTGGACGTGGAGCTGGTGCCCAAGGTGTCTTTGGTGGTGGAGACTGACACCCAGGAGGTATTGATGCAGCAGGTTGTCACGGGTGAATCGCAAGTGGAGCGGCGTCTGATCTGCAACCGACGACGCACTCTCACCGAGATCAGCGAGGCACCAGAAGAGTTAATTCAGCGGGAGGATGAACCCGGCGAAGAGGAGAAGCCGCTGCAAGATCAAGAGATGCTGCTGGAGCAGAATAAACAATTGGAGCGGGAGAAGCTGGTGGAGAAGGAGAAGCTATTGGAGAGGGAGAGGCATTTGGAGCGCGAGAAACTGCAGGAGAAACTGCACGAGCAGCTCAGGGAAAAGCTGCAAGAGAGGGTTAAGCTCATGGAGAGAGAAAAGCTGCAGGAGGAGCTCCAGGAGCGGGAGAAGCTTCTGGAGCAGGAGGAAAAACTCCTCGAGGAAAAGAAAGAACTACACCAGGCGGAGGCCGATGTTGCCTACGCCTCCGAGTCCGACGAAGAGCCCGATGACCTGGTGGACTTCAAGGCTCCCGCACGCTTTGTTAGGGCCTACAGACCCGCAGCTCTGCCCACCAAGGCAGCCAGCAAGGAGTCCCTCCACTCAATCGGATCCAGTAAGTCCGTCAAATCCGGAGAGCTAAAGACCACGACTACTGGCGGAGGCATGAAGGGCATAATAAGGAAGTCGATACGACGGCTGATGCATCCCACGCATCCCACCTCACCCGAGAAACCAGAAGAGATCCGGGATCCAGCCAGCCAGCATCACAACATACTAAGCAGCATCCGCCACAGCTTGCGCCGGAGGCCCCAAAAGGCGGCGGCGGCGGCGGAGGAGGAGATGGATCCTGGGCTGCCCGACATATCCATCATCGATGGCAGCGAGCGGACCATGAAGCTGCGCTCGAGCATCGCCCAAACGGAGTACATGACCATCGAGCAGCTGACCAACGAGAAGAAGCACACGCTGAGGAACAGCATCCGGCGATCCACGCGCGACGTGCTGCGCCATGTGTTCCACAAGAGTCACGACGCCTACGCCACCGCCAAGTGAAAGGCGAAGGACAAGAGAGCTATGATCAATGATGCTTCATTTTAACTTAAATCCATGTCTGGAGCTGCCACAGAAATCTCTGTCTTACTTGAAGTTGATCTTCAAAATGTATAGCCCCGACGACAAAGTCTATCCTTAAGCGAGCAAAGCATCGCATCTTAATTTGTGTGTGTTTTGTTTTTCTTATCTCAAGTAAGCTGTTGTCTCCGAGGATGTGTAGATCTTGTTTTTGTACTTCTGAGATTTCTTTGGTAACTCCCATACTGACCATAGTTTGCTCAAGGCCTTCATGCTTTTGTTTACTCCTTACTTGACCAATATCTTAGCACCTAGTTTTACTCAAAGAAAAAATGCACCCAAAGATTGTCACACAAACCAGCGCACACCGAAAGGAAACCATTTTCACCTGAGGAACATCAGATTCCATCATATCACCTTTCTCATCGATGGATGGAGAGTTTTTACCTAGCTGTAAGAGATTTTTTTTTACCCCCAACTAACTTTTTACAAACTTATATCACACAATGTTTTTCGATGTTAAGAACTTGATGTTTGCACGTTTATTTATATAATATATATATATATATATATTTGTATGTTTTGTCAATGTCTTATTGGAATATAACATTTGTTTTTTACATCAACTTTTTGTATGGAATGTTATTGTGTACTCCATGGGGGGAAATATGTGTGTAGTTTCTATTAACCGAAACTTGGGAAACACTTGCCTTCTCATAATTCAGAATCCGCTAGAAGTCCCACAAGTTTCAGGTATTATCTCAGCGAACACTACATGGGTGCGTTGCTTCCTTAAATCTATTTGTTGGACCGTTTTTGGTAAAATATTTAACACGATATGCTTGGTGAGATCTGTGTACGTTATGGAGTTTATGCCTCTTTCTACGCATTAAAGTTTTCAGGCACAGTGCGGTGATCAGTGATTATTCTCAAGACTTTTCACTTCAAATCATACAAACCATGCGGAATAATCCCATTTTCTATAGATGTTTCATTATTTTCGGATGCGAAAAAGGTAATACTCAATAGAACTTAATAGTCAACTCCCGATCCCTGATTTCTTGTCAAATTTATCTTGATATATTTCGCGAACAGCTAACCTTAAATAAAATAGTAATTCCCATGCTCCTTGATCTTCACATTAACCAATCTCTCTCTTAATCATGTTCTCTTTTCGGGCGGACACGTTATTATTTCTGGCTTCTCTTGAACGGACACTGTAAGGATTTTTTGGCTAAAACGAATTCCCATAGTTCTTGCTCCTTGCCCTTTAAGGCCAACAAGTTGTGACTTGCTCTAAATATATTCTAGTTCTTAAGCGGACATTGCGGTCCCTAAGCCAGACATAAAATAGGATTCATATATCAAACCTATGTTCTGGGAGAGCTGAACCTGGAATAAACAGGAATGGCATTACTCCAAGCTCTTCACCTTAACCAAACTCTCTTGAGCGGACAGCGCGGTTTCTTTTGGCGGACAACTTGTTCTTGACCTTAACCCAATTGTCTTGGACGGAAGCCAATGTTTTTAGGGGCACCTTAACTTAGCAGGGAAAGGGATATTAATTTTAAATGCTTCCAAGTGTTGTAATTTTTCTAAGACTATAACCTATGCGGACAACGCTTCCTTCGAGGACAACTGTAACTTTACAAGGACTTCCCCTAAGCGTGATTTCTTCTCCTTTTCAGAGCAAGGGTTTGGTGTGATGGGTTTACTACTTGTAGACGGTTTGGAGGAGTGGTCGCCTTCGCTGGTCCAGCGGCTTGTAGGCGTGCTGGTAGACACTGGCCAGGCGCCAGTGCTCCGGATAGCCGCCCTGTCCCGCTCCGCCGGCCTGGCTCTGGAACGGCGGCACCAGCGTATCGATATCGTAGTTCTTCTTGGAATACGGCTGCCGGGGCCGTGGCACCACCAGGACCCGTGCTCCCCCGCCGCCGCCGCCGCAGGACGGCTCCACTCCCACAAAATCCCCGGAGGCGTTGTGCTTAGGAACGCCGGCCCGGAAGGCTGCCTTGCTGGTCAGACAGTGGCCGTGTCCATGACCGTGTCCGTGTCCATGTCCGTGGCCGAAGGCCGGGGGACAGCAGCGCGGAGCAGGACCCACCTTGTGGCAGAGGCGGCGGGCCGGACGCCGAAGCAGGGCATCCCGCTTGCAGGGCGGTCCGCCCGAGGGTCGGCAGTCCATCGGCTGGCACTCCTGGGCGGAGTCCGGACCCAAGTACTTTTCCCGCAGCGCCTGGTAGGTCTTGTCGCCCAGCAGGGGCGACGACTGATACTGCTTGGCCAGGCGGTCGGGCATGCCTCGTCCCGGCAGCTCCGCCAAATTCCCGAAGCTCACTCCACCGCCGCCGCCCCCACCACCGGATCCCAATCCTGGCCGGCGGCAGTGCGAGGCGGCGCTCGAGTCCCGGGAGACACTGCGCGCCCTTTGGCGCGCGGGCGGCGAGTAGTCGCAGGCACAGGGATCCTCGCGGTCCAGCCGGGCTCCGCCGAAGTCCGTTCGTCGCCGCAGGATGTCCTTGTCGAAGAAGTCCGCCTCGCCCAGCGTGCTGGTGAAGACGCCGGCCGATCGGCCCAGATCCGCGGACTGCTCCTCGCGCGGTGTCTTCACGCAGGTGAAGACCGCCGGGCCGGCGGAGTCATTGGAGCCGTCTATGTGCCGGGCCAGACGCGGCTCGTCCGACGGATTGGCCGGCTTGAAGTCCCAGCAAATGGCCAGGTCCATGGGACCCATCTTCTTGGCCGGCGCAGAGCCTACGCCCCGGAACGGATCGCCGCCGCCGAGGGCCTTGGGCACTATGCCGCCGCCGGTCTTGGGACGGAACACCTTCATCTTGGTGCAGTGCGTCGGTCCGGCGTTGTGGGTCTTCACGCCCACGCCAGTGGCAATGGGATCAATGTCCAGCGAGAGGCCGGCATGGCCGCCGGAGATCTGGGCCCGCCGGAAGGCCAGGTCCGCCACGCAGTCCGGCAGCGGCTGGTGGTCCAAGTTGTCCTGGTGCATCCGCTTGGCCAGCTCGAAGTTGGCGTAGGCCGGCACCACCGGCGACGGGCATCGCTCGTTGGGCTTCTCCGTGATCGAGTGCAGCGGCATCTTCTTGATCAGATCCGGATCCGAGTCGTTGTAGCTGCGGCCGGGCGTCACTGCCACTGTGGGCAGGGAGATCAGATCCTTGCCGGGATCGAAGGCCGTCAGGCTGAGCTCGCTGCTCCGTTCCAGTTGATCCGAGTAGCGATGTTGGGCAGCTGCCAAGGCGGGAAACTGGCGACCAGCCGCCGAGCCGAGCTGCTGCTCCCGGTACTTGATTGGCTGCGTCTCCCTCGTGTCCAAGGTGAGGCGACTCAGGGGCAGAGGCTCCGGCGGGTTTCGGTTCAGGTCCAGCAGCTCCTGGTGCGTGGGCAGCCGGAACTGGGGCTCCGTCAAGTCGCCCGGGGTGTAGGTGAGGTCCGGATTGGCTGCTTGCGACATGGTTCAATGGTGGGATGTGGCTTTCACTTTACATTAACAAGGAGCAGAGATCAAGATGGCGATGGAAATGGAAGTGGAGATGAGATGCCAATGAGAATGAGTTATGCATATGTACAGATGGGGTTTAATGTGGGGTTTAAAGGTGTCAGTTAAAATAATGGCGCTGCTCTATGCATCATTTGAGAGTTAGCACTAACTGGGAGTTAGGAATCTGGCACTTTAACTCCCCATTGAGGAGCCTAGTCTTAAGAACTCTCTGTTACCCAGAGAGTTACTAAAAAACTAAATTGAATAGCTGATTAACTGTGTAACACATAGAATAAATAAACGATATATGAAACTTTGAAAAAGTAGTTCCTTAGCGCATTATTACTGGTTACGGTTACCTTAAAATATAAACAAAACCGTAGTAAAAGTTATGACAGTACTTTAACGGTCACTTACAGATCAATGAGAGTTGTATTAATGATCTTACTTAATAATAATGTTAAACTGAAGGTTAGCCCTAACCAGACATTAGGAAGACAATTTAAGGATCTCAAATATCAGCACCTAGTTTTGTTTATACTCCAAGAAAGTATGGCATTTTTACCTTAACGTTCACTTTGAACATGACTAGGCTTTAGGAAATATATCTTTAACTTTAACATTGTTTTTCATAACCGGTTAAACCACATTTGGCCTATTAAGTTAGAAAAATGGGATGACTTTAAATTGACAACTATATATTTACTATGATTTAAAAGAATTACAATTAAATGAATGAAATGAAGTATTGTGTGGTGTTGTTTGTAATATATAAAGGGTAAACATTTTAAAATTAATTAAATTAAAGAAAAATGCTAAATGTAATGACTTAATGAAGATGCTTTCAATTTTGTTCATTATGAGCGATGGGATAAAGAGTGCCCTGATGGATTACTTGATTTTTTCCAAGCGGCAATTAGACTTAAATGCTTCTCTGGAAGCCTCAACTCACCTCCAGATCCAGATCCAGCGGAAATCCCGCCAATTATTAAAGCCCGCTCAGGCAGGCATCCCTACGGAGTGAAAGCAAATATGTACACTTATTATATTTAAAATATATTTATAAGTATATTATAAAATTCATTTATTTCCCATATTAAATTATATTCAAAGTGAAACTGAAAAGTCAAACAACGCCTGATTAAAGCTTAATATTTAATTTATAAACCAAGAGATTTGTGGTATTTCAAGCGTTGTGGGCGTTTTTGTTAGTTCCCTATCTTAACTCACCTCTTACCACTCCGGGCAGCAGGTGTCCATACTCGGTGGAGACGACCTTGACGCTCTTGGGGAGGCAACTGCCAATCGTTGAGGCGCCCTCAAGCTGCAAAAAAGCCGAGGGGGGCCGTGGGGTTAGCAGGGGTTAAGAGCTTAGCCAGGAGACTCGATAGACACCTGTTAGGAAAACCCTCCCAACCCGCCTCGAGTAATTCCCTTATTTATGGTCCCCGGGCAAACAAGCCAATTGATAAAAAAGCCCACCCCGAAGCCGGGTCTGGAGAGCGAGGTCTGGAGGCGGAGGAACCCACCCCGGAAAGGGAACCAATTACACGGCGTAATCTCTGTGCCGGAACATGTGTAGAAACGCATTTGTCTAATGCCACTTAATGCCTTGTTTGTGCTGTGTTTGTGTTTGCCCTTCGAAAGTTAAAGTCGGAGGCGCGTTAAAAAACTGGACAATCCCCTGATCTGTGAGCCTGGTCTGGGCCCATTTATCAGGGGACTTAGCCCACTGGAAACAGGTAGCGGTGGCTGCCTTTTCAAAGCTAACAATATATCTTCAATTGTTGAAAATTATGTAATTTGTTATTAATGAAAATACATAATAATAATAATAATATAATTCAGATATTCTATTTTATAAGCTATCTAACAATAATAAAATAAAACCGCTTGATACAATTTGTTAACTTTTTTGAGAACACTAGCAGTTGTTGTAACAGACTTGCCCGAAAATGGATGATTAAATTGAATATGAATATTTTGAAAAAACTCTTGCTGTCTTAATAATCTTTAAGGAAATATACACTTTTTTATTAACATTAATTAAAGAACACGTGCTTAATATGTATATTTAGATGAAAATGTATTCCTTCTAGAAATAAAAATTAATTATCTAGTAATTCAACTTTAAATAAATGAATTAATATTTGTATATAAGATAATTTATAAAATAATAAATATTCGCTCAATATTTGTTTAAAACATATTCTCTATTAAAAAAAAAAAAATTTACTGATTATATATATTATATTAAGTTTTTAAAGCTAGAACTAAAGTCAAATTATTAAAAATATACACTACATATTTTTAGAAGGTTAATTACAACTACAAAAAAATTTAATATTAATTACCAATTAAAAGGAAAGTAGTTTAAAATTGTTTTTCTTACAAAAAAATATTGAAATATACATTACAATAATTTATACAGTTAAATATATTTCTAATGAATATTAATAGTGTAAATTATTAATAAATTAAACATGTTTTCAGTGATTAAGCAACTCTTGATTGATGTTTTAATAGAGTTCTGATTAAAAAGTAAAAAAGTCTTTTTTTCGAAATTTGAAAACAACCTTTAAGAATGTTGCCACCAAAATTGGTAACTCTAGCTTAGAACTAGTCTCTGAGATATAGTGTATCATATAGGCAGACGGACAAACGAACAGACGGACAAAGGGACATACGGACATGGCTAAATCGACTCTCCTGATGATTTGATGACATTTTCAGTTGAAACTAAGTTGTGATACTTCGAAAAGGTTCCTGAGACTCCAGATTCCCACGCAGACGGATTTCAATTAACAAATGCAAATGGGCAGCCGCTGGTAACTCGATACTCCCCGGCGCTGGCCGGGATGTCAGCACTTGATTGAGACCTTGATCGATCGGGGGAGGAGTGGGGGCGGCGTTGTGGGCGGTTGGCCACGGTGGGGGAGTGACAGACCCACCGACCGGCGCACGTTCGCAACGCGTGTCTGGTCACCACAATGGATGAGATGATGGTGTTGGCACTGTAATTAAATTTGCACGGCAATTACACAACATTTCCCGGCGGAGGAGAGGCCATGGGTGGCGGATTCCACACTTCCAGATTCCGGCGTAAAATACAAATTGATTTTAAACTCAATTAGCAGCAAAAGTGGAGGCGTTTAAGCGGACACCGAAACTACACAATGCCATGCGGATTACGACACTTGGATGGGCCCAGATGGACGGATGGGCATTGTGTTCGTTTTCCCGGATAGATACAGATACTCTTCAGCTCTCAACCACCCGCCCCTCCCTCGAGCAGGGATCGCCGTCCCCGTCACCGTCACCGTCACCCCTTAGCGAAAGCGATGATTTTTATGGCAACCCTCTGGGGTGCAATTTATCACATGGTGCAGTCCGCATCCGCATCCGCATCCGTGGGATTAGAGACAGTCAAAAAGCTAGTTGAGCACACGTGCAAGGATGTTGTGGTCCTTGCACTTGTAACTTACGGGTAATATGGTACTCCTCCAGCTCCTGGACTCCTTATCCTGCTCCTCCTCCTTCTTTTTTTTGTGTGTCCTGGTCGAGGCGACAAGCACTTAAGCTAATTTCACGCTCTGCTGCTGTCCATGGCCTCCAGTTAGGGCAGTTCCTGCTCCTGCTCCTGCTCCTGCTCCTCCTTCGCACATCAATTTACCAGCAGCTGTCGTCCTGGCCAATTGGAAAACCATTCAAAGCGTCCGAACAGATCCTGGAGATTCAGAAACAATCAAATTTTCCTCGTGGAAATTCCTTCAGCCAACCGATTGTGTGTGTATATTGGGAATGGAATACGGAAATATAAATAACTTCGCAGCGCCGAATCCAGTTGCGTGGCAATCGACGACGACGGGGCCAGAAAGGGAGGCGCCTGCTGCTTCTGGTCCAAAGTTACCGTTACCAAGTAAATAAACTTAACTGTCGCTATTTGCAAATGTGCAAATAGAGGGAGGGGAGTGGGAAGGGGGGAGCTAAAAGGTAGCAATCACGGGTACGGAAACATTTACGGGATTCGTACGAACGTCACTCCAAAACAAATGCCTGGCACAGGCGATATATATTTCGTTGAGAAATCGTGTTACTGTAATACTGCTGACTTACATAACTTGAATTTAATATAACATATTGTTCATTATATTATGATCATAAACATTATTACCATAGTCATTCTTTTTTCTAAACCATATTAATACCCAAAAAACAAAATATATCTGAGGCCTCAACTTAAGTCAAAATAAAACAATTTTGTCGCCTGTACTGCTTGTTTATGTTTATACTTCCCTCTCCCTCGCACAGTGACAAAGACAAGCTGCAGACTGTCGGAATGCAGCCAGGCTCCATATAGAGGAGCAAGAGGGAGACAGGTAATGGGACTGAAATACAGAGTCGAAGTGGTTGCCATTGCCACGTTATTGTTATTATTGTTATTACGGCCAGCTTGATATCGTTGCGAAAATTATATACATACATATGTATATCATGTTAGCCGCGTTACCAACCGCGTTGCCACGCCCCCTCCTCCCCCGCTCCTCATCTGGCGGAAATTAGGCCGTTGTTTTAACAGAAAAGAGAGAGGGAGATCTAAAAAGTTGACAGCTCTGGCTGGCAGCCTCCCGCGTTCAGATACAGGGTGCTCCGTGCAGACGCCATCCTCAAATTTTCAATATCAGATTTTCCTTCACTAACCAAAACTAAACGTAAATTTTGTCTTTTAAATTTAATAATTTAATTTATATATATATATATATATATATAACATAAATTTAAAGCAGGGCACAATCGGCATATTAGTAGTCCACATGCAGAATCGCAGGTGACCCTGTTTTCGAAAAGGGGCGTTTCCTTTTTTACTCCAAGGGGGGCTCGGTAAATAAAGGGGGTTGGGAGTAGGGGGTATTCGGAGCGGTTAGCAGCTGGCTTTCCCGAAGAAAACGTCCGAACAAATGGAAAACACCGTCACAGCAGATGAGACTCGAAGAGAGATGGCAGAGTCTGGGGATACACTCAATCCGTCCACTTTGCAATATGTATATGTATATATATTTATTGTTTGACTGCTTTTTACACACACACACACACGCATCCAGTTTAGTTACAGTTTAATCAAATATCACGACTTACAAGCTAGACAAAAAAAAGTATTGATTATTACTAGTACTACGATCTAAGGACTTTTAGGGACTAAATTCCTAAGTACTATTTATGATAAATATTGCTTAAGATGCCGAAGATTACGCTTTAAATATTTTAGTTGAGTCGTATTTGCCCTATTCTGCGATATCTGAACCATTGAATTTTAGACACCTTAGCTGTTTATATTACATATCTGATTACATTGTAACCTTTGGTTAAATGCTTTAATTATATAAATTATACATAACAAAACAAAATGTGCAGCTTAGACACTCTTCTTTGAAATCGCACTATTTTTATTTTAACCTTGGGTTAAATTCATTTAAATTTAAATTTCATTGAAAACAAAAATTAACAAAAAAGTATTAAGCAAAATATAAATAAATTTTTTAAATCCTGCAGATACGATTTTTCCCTATAAAACATGACAAATTATTACTGGGATAACAAATAGGTTATCCTTTGGTTGAGTAAACGAAAGTGGAAAAGTGGAAGAAAAGCTAAATGCATTAAACAAACATCCGGTTAAATGTAATACTCAAAGGCTTACAAACCAGTGATACCTGGGTAACCATGAATTATTTAAAGATCAACAATATGTGTAGAGAAGAGCCCTTATTTCTATCTGGATATTCGATTCCGGGAACCCGCTGCCTGGGTAGTTTCTAGTTAAATATTCTAAACAAAGGTTAGTTAGAAAGTGTGTTAGCATCTGGTTAAATATTATAATCATAGTTTAGCAGGTCAATGAGACACTAGTAACACCAAAAACAGATGCAGGTTATGGAAATGGCCTTCCAGGTTGTTCGATTAACTGATACGGGGTGTCCCTTGCCAGGTTAACTTTTGGTTAATAATTATAATCAAAGGTTACCCAGTTTAGGTTTCAGGTTAGGAGCCCGTTGTCCGGTTAACCTCTGGTTAAAAATGTAACCATAAAAAATAGTGTACGATGAAGCACTAGGATTGATGGTGCAGAATCCCTCCAGGTTATCCGGTTATTTGATATAAAAATGTGGCATACAGTGGGCATACTATCCCGACAATGCACACGGATCCTGGTAGCACCCTTGCCGCCCCCCCACCTCCTACGGGGGGGCGAAAAAGTTGGCCTCGTTGAAGAGGCAGCTGGTGGCGAAGCTGGAGGCGCCGGCGCTGTCTCAGGGGGTCTCCAGCACGTGATTGAGGTAGGCAATGTAGCAGATAGCCAGCTTGAGAATCTCGATCTTGGACAGCTTCTTGTCCGGCGGCAGAGTGGGCAGCAGCTTGCGCAGCTCGGCGAAGGACACGTTGAAGGCCTCTACGCGGATGCGCTCTCGCGTCGCATGTGCCGTTCGGTACTTGAGCGTGGCCCGGCGCCGGCGACGCCGCTCCTCGCGCGACAGACCCACCAGCTCCGAGGGATCCAGGTGGGCGATGGGCGTGGTCCGGCGACGTGGGGCCGGCGTAGGCGGTGGCGGTGGTGCCGGCTGGGCGGCCGTCTCGCAGACCATACGTGCCTGGAACCGCTTGTCGATATCCAGCGTGGTGCTGGCCGCATAGTCCTCGCTGACCAGATGCGGGTTGTTCGCCCCAACGACCATCTCGTCCTCCTCGGGCAGGTAGTAGCGGCTCAAGGCGATGCTCTGCGGCGGACCCGCCGCCATGTGCGTCATGTCGTAAACCATCTTCTTGTCGATTCGGGGACCGACTTGAGCTTTAACTTGGACCTGCTGCCGCCGGCTGCTGTGAGAGGAAAGATATAGATGGTCCGTAAATGTGAGTAATTTAATTTAAAATTAAAAGCTTTCAGTTCAAATAAAACTAGTCAAAGAATTTATTAATTATATATATTTATTCCGGAATTAAAATATAAACCAAAATATACGTGTTTGGTTTTTAAATAATGCCGCGGGAGGACACTTGCTGTCTAATCCTTCCGAATTAAATCCTGGCCAGCGTAACCCCGCAAATCAAACACTTGCATTATTTATGGTTCATTTGTGTCCATTTGTTGTGGAGGGTGCGAGTGTGCCGCACACACACACACCCCTTGTACCCCTTACACCCCTTTTCGTTGTTTGCCTTTCCTATTATTTTCATTTATTTTTATTGTACTTATTGTAGTTATTGTGTTTATTGTTTATTCGCAACATATTTTCACACCTACACAAATAGCCGAACAATCGGCACGTTTATTTGCCCACGGGAGTTGGGTTCCATCTCAAGGAAGGACCTCAACCCCTTAGGAACCAGGAATCAGGAACCCCGACACCCTTTTGCGGTCTACGTATGATTTTATGTGCATTTATTTAATGGGCTTTTCTGAAAAGTCGCACAAATTGCACAAAGCCAAGAACGTGGACGTGGCCATTGTTGCCCTCTTGGGCCGCCAAATGGGATCAAACGTAATCGGATCTAGTTCGATGGGTTACGAGGCTGATACTCCAGTCCCTGGAGATTTTTAACTACAGTGTACATATGTACCATGAATTAAAATTAACCACACCTGGGGTTTTATGTTTTTAGGAAACCTAAAGATACTTAACTATTTTTAAATAAACAATTTTATATCTTGAAAATATCTTGAACTGTTGAAATAAATTCTAACAAATAGGGCCCTATTTTTCGCTAAATGCGAATATAAAAAGATATAAATGAGTAACTAATTTAATGACTTTATGAACATCAAAGTATTAAACTATACATTTTAAGCCAACCAAAAATATATGGAAAACAATACATAAAGTTATACAATACAAGATTAAACATGTTCTTCTGTTAATCTCTTTTTTTACTAATTCAGAATCTGCCTAAATATTACATAGTTATTTTATTACAGATTTATTGATTAAGTTTCTAGCATTTAAATCACTTTTCTATATCAATTATATATATAAAAACGCAAACTCACAGCAGTCACAGGTGCAGAGATTTTTTTGTGTTCCTTTGCTTGGCTGGGAGCGTATCGTTGATATCCACTGGGCCTCGGCTGTTGCTGGTCGTGTGAAGAACAGACACGTCGAACTGACTTCCGGTCGCGAGGCTGCAGCTTCCTTTATAGCAAAACCTGGAACAACCCTTAGCCAAAATAAAGAACAGCCAATGGGAAGTGCACTACCCTCACCAACAAGCCCCAGATAAAGCGACTCCAAAATGGCGGTGGTTGGACCGAAAGACCGCCCCTTTCTGTTGGTGAAACCACCCTCTGGATTGGATGCTGGGAGAGTTTATATTCAAATACACGCGGGTTTTTCTCTGCTATTACTATACAAGCCGTTATCGATATACGTGTGCTATCGAAGTCGCGGACAGCGCTTTTACCAACACTGGTACAAAATTTTAAGTTCATAAACATTTACCATGTTTATCCAAGATGTTTTAATATAAAATATTTCTACCCTTGCTTTCAAGCAAAATGCTCTCTCTCCCTCTATTAAGTATTCAATTGCAAAAATTTTTCACAATTGTGCGCTCTACCATATAGTGAAAACATCGACTTATTACCTTATTTAGAATATCGATAGTATCGATAGAGCCATAGCTCTACACATTACATTTCATAACATAAGTTTTGCATGGTTTTCACCGAAATAGTCAAATAAAATGAACCTGTCACGGCTACTTGCACCCCTGCGGAGCAGCACATGCCCAGTGCGCACCTATGGCAAGCACAACAAGAAGTTTCTGTACAAGGATGGCCAGAAATTCGAGGGCATCACATACTATCCCAGGTGAGAGGCGGCTGCCGCACTGTACGCCATATCTCTGACAATGAATCCCCCGGTTCTCAGGACGACAGATCATCAGGACCCACCGGTGGAGCCGGCCAAGCTGTTCCGGGTGCAGCGCATTAAGCCGGTGAAGGGCAATCCGTACTGGGAGAAGCGCATTCTGAAGGATCTGGGGCTGGACGGTAAGCAGAGTGACTTTACGGTGGTCAAGAATATACCGGAGAACAATGCCCGCCTATGGAAGATCAAGCACCTGGTGAAGGTCACCCCGATCACGTTTCCCTACGGCGAACCGACGGCGCAGGACGTGCGGCACACGATACTCAAGGAGAACGGCGAGTGTCTGGTCACTAAGGACCTCGGGCCTGTGGAGGTGCGCCTGGAGGCACGCGACCAGTTCGACCAGCAGCCCCGCCGACTGGACACCGAGCTGCTGCGCAAGGACGCCCGCCTCAAGTGGCTGAATCCGTGGTAGTCGTTCAAAAAACCTTGTTAACTTTATTCCTTAAAAAATGCCTTTGCAAAAGAATATTGAAGTGTAATCACAAGGTAATCGCCATGGCCACCTTCTTCTCTAGCGTCTTGCAGCCGGAGACGACGAATAGGCCGTGAGTGCGATCAAAGCTGATCGAGGAGGTAAAGATGTCGTCGATGATCTTCTGGTCCGGCAACCTCTCCCAACGCCTGAACTCCGCCGACAGGCACTTGACCACATGTGCCTTCTCCATCGGCAGAAAGGGTATGAAGTGGTCGATTACGTGCGAGTCTATCATTGCAGTTTTCTTCAGTCCACCGTCCATGTTATAGGCGGCTTTCTTCAGCAGCGGCTCGAAGTCGCTCAGCCGAGTGTCCTCGCGCAACTTACTCTTCATCAGTTCGCCCAGATGGTCGGCTATGTGCTTGCCGGCCGTGTTCGAGAGGAAGATGAAGATCGCCTTCCTGTTGTCCGTGCCGTCGGCGAAGGCGTCATAGTCGGCCAGCGCGGCGAGCGTGTCGAAGACGCCGCTGGGCATCTTGTCTACCTCGTCGAAAATAAACAGTGAGCGTGGGCAGGCCTTTAGGTGTGCTTTCACCTCCGAGGTGATCCGCGCCTTGTACTGGGACACGTGCTCCGCCTGTGGAAAGTCTGCCTGACCCAAATACTTGGCCACGAAGCCGGACTTGGAGCCCTTCAGGTACAGAGCCTGTGCGATCTGCTCCGCCACAAAGTTCTTGCCCGTTCCCGGCTGACCGTGAAAGCTGAACACCAGCGGCTTGCGCGACGTGCCATATGCGTTGAAGTGAGCCTCCAGGGCGGGCACAACATGCCGCTCTACGATGTGTTGGCCGAAGAGCTTTTCGCGCAGAGAATTTTTAAGTGCTTTACGAGAATTACCCGAAATTAGTAAAGACCCAGCAGACACATAACCCTCACAGTGCACTCACCATATATATCGCCCGGTACACTCCGGTCATCGCAACACTCATAAAACTTGCACCTGTAGTAACCACCTAAGCTAAGGAGGCCGACGCCTATGGCAGTGGAAATGGGTTCAATCGACTCTCCTGGCAGGATGAGCAGGAAGCTAAGGAGTAGCGAAAGTCCCAAGTACATCTTTGCGGTTTACTTTTGGAATTACTAACAACCAAACCTACTATTTTACAGCGATTAGGGACGGCAAAAGCTCGTGACTCTATCGCGATTTTAGCCACTAACTTCGAAATTGCTAACTATCGAAGTTCTTTCTTCTCGGAATGAATTCGGAACTTGTTGGAACTCCTTAGCTCACGGGTTGGCTCGTTGCAGTGTAACTTATCGGAAAATGACTAGATTTATTATATATTATTTTACATTTTGCCAGATGGCATTTTGCGCAGAACAAAATATATTTATGATAGGCAAAAAAAATAGAATCCGACACGGAATCTATTCTTTATTTAAAATATTTCCAGTTCCAAGCTCTTCTAAAGATTATTTATGGCCAGCCATAAGCCAGAAAAATGCTATTTAGAGGGGAAATGAAGGCAACAAGAAAGATCTTGCCCATTTATGTCTGTGTACCAGTCCTCGTGAGTACGAGTGCCCGTTATATCGCGACTCGCTATTCGCAGTAATCGATAATGCCGGTAATCGTTTTCGTTGCATCCCTAGTCTCTGTCAAAAAAAAAAAACGAAGCGCCGCATCCGCTGGAAAATTGTCCCAACAGCAATTTAAAAAGTGGCACGTTAATAAGCACTCGCAGCCAACTAAGACGACACGTAGCCTCCGACTAGCAACTCCTCCACTCCTCGCCAGGAGCAGAGCAGCAGAGACAGGTGCCCCCTCCCACCCAGGAGGCAATCCAACAAAGCGTGCCGGCGGAACGAGGCGGCAAGTTTTTAGCGAAGGAAACGCGAGCGAAGTGAAAGTGCACTTTAGAGATCAGTTTGAGGCGGAAAGATGAGTCGCAGACGGCCGCACGACACGGAGGACGAGAGCTATGGTGAGTGGATTGAAATTGTGTAAGCTAGAGATTGAAGTCGGTAAATCGAGAGGAAATCCCAAATGCAGATCATCGTCGCAACAAGCGCCGCCGGGTGTCGGAGAACCAGGAGATCGAGGACCGCCTGGAGTCGCTCATTCTGCGCGTGGGCGAGCGCAGCACGTCGTCGGTGGAGTCGAATCTCGAGGGACTCGTCTCCGTGCTGGAGGCCGATCTGGGCACCTTCCGCCTAAAGATCTTGCGCATCCTGTCCGACTGTGCCGTGCGCATGCCGGAGAAGTGCACCGTGTACACTACGCTGGTGGGCCTGCTGAACGCCAAGAACTACAAGTTCGGCGGGGAGTTCGTCGATCACATGGTGAAGACATTCAAGGAGTCGCTGAAGACGTGCCGATGGGACGCCGCCCGCTACTCGCTGCGCTTCCTCGCCGATTTGGTCAACTGTCATGTGATCTCGGCCACCAGTCTGCTGCAGCTGCTGGACACAATGATCGATGTGTCCAACGAGGACACGGTGCCGCAGGTGCGTCGCGATTGGTTCGTCTTTGCCGTCCTCTCCACGCTGCCCTGGGTCGGCCGTGATCTCTACGAGAAGAAGGAGTCTGCCCTAGAGTCGCTCCTGCTGCGCATCGAGGTCTACTTGAACAAGCGCTCGAAGAAGCACCATAATGCGCTGAGGGTGTGGTCATCGGATGCGCCGCATCCGCAGGAGGAGTACCTGGACTGTCTGTGGGCGCAGATACGCAAGTTGCGCCAGGACAACTGGGCGGAGAAGCATATCCCTCGCCCCTATCTGACCTTCGACACAATTCTTTGCGAGGCTCTGCAGCATAATCTGCCGCAGATTGTGCCGCCGCCGCACCACGATAACTTCGAGTATCCCATGCCCTGGGTCGTCTACCGCATGTTCGACTACACCGACTGCCCCGACGGGCCCAATCTGCCCGGTGCCCATTCGATCGAGCGCTTCCTAATCGAGGAGCATCTGCACCACATCATCGAGACGTACCATCACGAGCGCAAGGACTGCGCCGCCCAGCTGCTCAGCTTTCCGTTCAAGCACAAGATACCGCTCGAGTACTGCATCGTGGAGGTCATATTCGCCGAGCTCTTCCACATGCCGACGCCGCGCTACCTGGACATCTGCTACGGCTCCATCCTGATCGAGCTGTGCAAGCTGCAGCCAGCCACACTGCCCCAGGTGCTGGCTCAGGCCACCGAGATCCTGTTCATGCGCATCGACTCGATGAACACGTCATGCTTCGATCGCTTCGTCAACTGGTTCTCCTACCATTTGAGCAACTTCAAGTTCACGTGGTCGTGGGACGAGTGGGACAGCTGCCTGCTGCTGGACGCCGAGCATCCGCGTCCCAAGTTCATTCAGGAGGTGCTGCACAAGTGCCTGCGGTGGGTTTCCCTACTTACCGTCACTCTTCCCTGCTTATTAACCACAATCCCTGATTTTTCTTCTTCCGCAGGCTTTCGTATCATCAGCGCATCACTGAGATGATGCCCACGACGTACGCCAAGCTCATCCCGCTGACGCCCGTGCCCAACTATAAGTATGCCAACGAGGAGGCAGGTGAGTCGCCCGCTCGAACCACGAGCTGGAATTTATATTATATTTGGGGAGTGGGCTTATGTGGCTAGGGATATGATTATAGTTTAGCGTAGAGGGAGCAGAAGGGTCACTTAATTGCCACTGGCTTCACCTCGTTCTCCTCGTCGTCCACGAGGATGGGTATCTCCTCGCCATTCTCGCCCACCTTGATGCTCACCGACCGGCTGACAGACTTTTGGGTGAGCACCTCCACCACTGGTCTGGGCGGAGGAGTGGCTGCCTCCGTCGTGGTCGTCGTCGTCTCAGGCGTCGTTGTCGTTGTCGTTGTGGATGTGCTGCTGGTGGCTATGAAGGCCTCGTGGCGCAGACTGCTCTTGGCCTTGCTGTCCTGCTCCTTGCGCCGCTTGGCCCACTTGCTGAACGGCGGCTCCGTGGTCGTCGACGTGGAGGTGGTGGTGGACCTGCCAGCAGTTATCCGCGGGGTGGTTCGATAGCGACTAATGGACCGCAGCGGACTAAAGTGCGTGGAGGTGGACACAAAGCTGGAGCTGCTCGCCGTGGGAGTAGTTGTGGTTGTTGTTGTTGTTGTTGGTGAGCTGGTAGAGGCTTCAGCAGCTCCAGTGGGCGTTGCAGTCGCTGGTGGTGCAGTGGTGACCAGTTCCGGTTGCTCCAGACTGCTGCCCGGCCGTTCTCCTTTTCTATCCTGCCCTGGCTCCCGCTCAGGCTCCTGTCCTGGCTGCTGCTCCTCGTCCTGCTGCTTCTCCAGCAAAATATCAATGGGACTCTGGTGCACATAGAGAGGATCCGGCTCCGAGTACCTGTACACTGTCTCCTCGAGAGGCTCGCTCTGCACAAAGGACTTGTCCTCCTCGGCGCCTGCATAGATCAGCAGCGGCGGCAGCTTGGCTGCCTGGTACTTGGAGGCCTGCCCATAGATCTGTGGCGTTCGCAGCAGCTCCTGCTGGTGCTCGGGCCCATGCTGATCCTCGTCGGACTCTAAGGAGCCGGACTGAGAGCTGGGAAACTGCACGGTCTGTTGCTGCGGATAGAAGCCCCTTGCCGGAGGGCTCGCCGGAGTGGTTAGCTCGCTGGGAGCGGAACTGGGCGATGGCAGTCGGTAGGCCAACTCGGTGTCCCCCGTTCCGGGGGCCACATAGAAATGGTGATGAAAGTGATGGGTCACGGCACCCGGAGCGGCGTCGCCACCATTGCCAGCCACCTCATTGTTGTGGCCGTGGTGATGGCTCTGGGGAAACCGCTCCGGTTCCGGGCCGAACTTCACCGCCGCCGGGTAATTGGGACGAAATGTGGTGGGCGCCACGTAGTTCGGACGCAGTCCCAGGTTGAAGAGACCCGGAAACAGCTCGATCTTGGGACTGCCCTTCAAGTACTCACCGATATTGAGCTTGGGCGGCAACGGCGGAGGAGGCTGGAAAATCCCGTGGACAAAGGTGGCCTGCGACTGCTCGGCATTCGTCGCCGCCGAGTTCGCCGCCGCCGAGTTCGCCGCCGCATATCTCTCCCGATCCTGGCGCCTCTGGGCGAACCCGGGATCGTGTGTGAAGCGCCCGAAGCTGGCCGGGTAGTCGGACTCCTTCTGGATGTAGCTCATCGGCTGGTGCGGCTGCCACGCCTGGCTCTCCAGCGGCGTTACGCTGAACTTCATCTCGTAGTGGAAGGAACGGCCGCCGCTCTCTCCGTCCCGATGCCGGATGCGCTGCACCTGCCACAGAGCCCGCCGCCGGTTGGGACTGGCCTGTGCGGAGGCGGGGCACTTGAGCTGGAAGCAAGTGCCGCCCTCAAGGAAGCGATAGGTGGCGTTGCCCCGTTCCACTCCCGGTCCCACCTGCTCCAGATAGCCCTTGGCCAGGGTAACGATGTCGCCGAATCGCGAGGACGCCGATCCCGCAACAGCGCCGCTCTGCGAATCCGCCGGGATGTAGGGAGTCTGCAGGAAATCGTGATACTCATGCAGCTGGCTGCCCGAGCATCAATCAATCTTTGGCTTTACCACCGGAGGATAAGGAGGAGGGTAACCTACCTAAGATTTCCAGCCGCTGCGTTCACAGCGGCATCCGTGAAGAGTGTCACATAGGTCACATGCTTCAGGGTTCGCTCCCAGGGTCGCTGAGGCTGCTCCGAGGGACCTCGCCGCCTCAGCAGCTCCTCCTTCTCCTCCTCGTAGAAGATCCGCTTGCCGTTGAGCTGATGTCCCTTCCTGGGCGTCAGCAGTAGATCCCGTCCAGCGCCCACAATGGCCCCGCCCCAGGGCAGCTGAAGGATGGAGGTCGGAGATGAAATCGCTGGATGCTGCCGCTTGCCCCAAAAACTTACGAATGCCAAGAGAACAGGCAGTAGTCCCCAGAAGCAGAAGCAGAGATTCCTATTTCTCATTGTCTTGTCTTTGGGCTTCACTCACTCATGGGCACCAGAAAAAAACAAAAAATATAAGCAGGGGAATCACCAAGTTGGAGGCTTTGGATGCGTTGGAAGCGTTTGAGCTGCGCGCGTTTGCAACAACGACTGAGACGCGCCCGCGACTGGCGCTCGCTAATAATCCGCACTGGCGTCTGGGGAGCCGTGTGGCTTCTGTAGCTTCTCTGGCCCCCGCTGCTTTCGTTGAGGCAGCCAAGCGATGCGATGCGATGCGATGCGTCGCCAGCGGCGGCGGTGGCGGCTTTTTGCGCAATCTGCAGGCCGACTTGTGTGCTTTTCATTTTCTTTCGGCTTTTTGCATAGCCCCCAAGTCGGAGTCGGAATTGGAGTCATTTATGCAACACTCTCGGTTGGATGTGTGGCCAATGTGGACGTGGAGATAGAGCGCGGCTGGATGCCCTTTTCAGGCCATGCAATGTCAAATATGTTTCCCTATTTAGACTCTACTTTTAAGCTTGTGTATTCATATGTTTCTAGGCAGAGGACTTGTCTTTCATCAGTATCCAGGTGGACACTAAAAACATTTGGGAATTCCTATGTTCTTGAACTCGTTTGAATTCATAAAGTGACCTTCTTCAGTCTACTTCGCTTGTTTTTTCTCTTTTTTCTAAACGTCTGTCATCAATAGCCACGTTGCGACTAGAACCACTTGGGAATTATTATGTTTCAAGAATATTTATGTTATTCAACTTAAGTTTGAGTTCGTAAAACGATCCCTTACTCGATCTTCTTCGTATTTATTTTCAGCTGTTTGTAGACGTAGGCAATGTCTGTCATCAGCAACCTACCGAACCACTTGGGAATTATTATGTGTAGTGCTTGAATTTGTCTTAAAACTTACAATGATATTCTGCTGTCGTGTATGTATTTCTTTTCTGTGGCTTGTTATATTTTATGCTAGTTCTAGGCATATTCCGTGTATGTCATCAGTATGGTTTCGACTAGAACCAGGTGGGAATTTTTAGGTGGTATTACCAAATAGGATCTTCAGCTTAATTCAAGGAAATACCCGATCTTCATAGTATCTTATTTTATCGTACTTATTTTCCGTTCCTAAATTAGCTTGACACTTTTTGCTGTCTCCGTAATTAATTTTCTGCTTTAAATACTGATTTTAAGTCTATTTTTTGAGGGTATATCCCAATGCCGCATAGCTTTCCCTGGGCGCTTCTAGAGTTTTGATTTCATTTGAGTTTGGCTTTATAGCCTCCATTTAGGCCCCGAAAACGTTGCCTGAGATTTCTATCGTGGCTCGCTTCGCTGGAGTTTCCCTCTCAGGGCGCGCCGCCGTCCAAGCCTCGTTCCCTTCTGGCGGCGGTTCACCTTCGGCGGGGTTCTTTCCTGCCCAAGCCCCCTCCGAACCAAGAAGATGACCCGCCGCAGATAGCCCCGTAACAGACCGGGACGGAACGATACTCTCGATAACATTGAACTACGACTGGGGACACGAGTACTTCCCCGAGTGCACTTACCCTCTGGACACGCTCAATTTGAGCTTTTTGGGGGAAGCCAAAAAGCCGAGACCAGAAACCAGAAACCAGATTCCCGTGAAAACATCTTTAATTCTGGCTTTTAACTAAAGCCATTTGGAGAGGCGATGGACGATGGCGATGGGTGTTTTGTGTGGGGGCCGGGAAGGGCTAACAATGAACAGTATTATTAAGTATTATGAGCACACCGAGTATGTGCGAATTTTTCCACAACAACAGCAGCATATAATGATCTTGACACATGCAAAAAATACAACTCCCAAACCATTGACATTGTCTCGAGTCTCTGCGAGCTTCGGTTAAAGGTTAATGCTGCGCATAGAGAAGGTTTTCCACAAAAGAATGGGGTTTCTTGCAGGCGAGTTATTTCACTCGAATTAAGCCTGAATTGTATTTCAATATAGGTAAAAGGCACCAATAGCCAGAGTTATATCTTAAATATCTCAAAGAATACTTTAGTATACTGTTTTCTTAGTCAAAAGGATTCTTTATTTGGGAGTACATTGATATTCCGCCTCTAAGCCACCCAATCTTTTGTGTTTTAAGGCTCCAACTATAAATAGGCTTTAACTTGACTTGTGGTTAAGAAGTATTAGTTAATAGAGGGGTCAGGGAAATGAAGGCAGCTTGGGAACACACATTTCCTGCATTCAGATGCTTTCAAGAAGGTTCAAAGCGTATTTATACTTATAGAGGATAGGCTAGAAAGTTTCAGCCATTACCTATGTACTTCTTGCAGTGAATCCATCTGTTATCCTATGAATTCCGCGTTTCCCAATGCAAAGTGCTTGCCAAATGGCCGCGTAATTAGCCCTCCTCGTTGCCGCCGCAGCTAGCAGCCCTCTTCGATCCACACATAATTGACATAATTGACGCAAGTGCCAATAAACTGCATGTAATGTAATGGACGGCGGCTGGAGGAGTGCGGAGGTGGCTTTTGGAGCTGGAGCACAACAGTCATTAGTAACGCAGCACCACGCAGAGCTCTCTGGGCTTGGGCTTGGGCTTGGGCTTTAGGCGGCGGAGTGGCGGTGCCGCTTGGTTCCACGCCATGGACCGCACATAACCAAAGGCAAGCAATGAAATGCGAATTGCCACGAAAGTGTCACCTAACTAGGGACACCAGACAAGGCTCCTCTCTCGACAGCCACTTGATTCATTGTCTTCCATTCGGAAAATCCATAAAACCTCAGGGTTTCAAGTAGAAGCCAAGCAATACAGTGACATGTGAGTAAGAAATAGAACGATTTTTGTAGTATTGCCCAAGAAATAGCTATTTAACTCTAAGAAGGGCTAGATCTAGCCACTAAATTAAAATTTGACCGCACTGGTGCTTTGTTTATATTCGGTACTCGGTGCTAAGAAATATGCTGAAATATAATCGTTAAAAATGGGCAATAATACTATAAAAGAATTATTATTCAAGGAATTTGATGATTAATTTACTTGAATTGTTGTACACTTATATTTTTGTTATTTTATAGTTATGGGAGAGTTGTTTTATATAGTTTTTAGTGGCGTGAAAGCAAGGCTTATCATACCCCGTCGAAAGGGAAACAAGCGATATACCTTGTAAACAGACAAATTATCTGAATCATTTCCTCACTGAATGCCTCACCCCTTTGGTTGGTCTCTCCCTCAGCCAATTTGCCGGGAACAACGGTGGCCCACCAGCTGGTGGTGGCCATCCGGCAGAAATGCACGCCCGAGGAGGTGGTCAATATACTGAAGGAGATCCCCAGCAGCGGCTACAGCGGCGAGGAGATGTCCGATGGCAGCTTCAACGCCTTGAAGATCGACGTTTTCGTGCAGACGCTGCTGAATCTGGGCTCGAAGTCGTTCTCGCACAGCTTCGCGGCCATTTCCAAGTTCCACACGGTATTCCGCGCCCTGGCCGAATCGGAGGAGGCCCAGATCTGCATTCTGCACAACATCTACGAGCTCTGGTCGTCGCATCCCCAGATGATGGTCGTGCTGATCGACAAGCTGCTGAAGCTGCAGATCGTCGACTGTTCGGCGGTGGCCACATGGATCTTCTCCAAGGAGATGACCGGCGAGTTCACCAAGATGTATCTGTGGGAGATCCTCCATCTGACCATCAAGAAGATGAACAAGCATGTGATCAAACTGAGTGAGTCTCTAATGGGTTCCCCCAGCACAAAGGTCCCTTACTTAATGGGTTCCGTCTCCATTGCATCTCGCAGACACTGAGCTGAGCGAGGCCAAGGATAAGCTGTCGAAGGCGGACTCCTCGTCCAGCGATTCGGAGGAGGACTCTTCGCACAAGCGGAAGAAGCCCATCACGCATGCAGACAAACCCTCCGAGGAGGTGAGTCCCACAGTTTCCTATTATTTGCTGGAAATTATACTTAAATTTAATTCTTTTCTCAGGTCGTTGAGCGCATGGAGGAGAAGTTGGAGGCGGCGAATGTTAACCAGAAGCGCCTCTTCCTCATCGTCTTCCAGCGCTTCATCATGATCCTATCGGAGCATCTGGTCCGCTCCGACACTGATGGCCGTGATCCGGACACAGACTGGTATCGCTGGACCATCGGGCGACTGCAACAGGTCTTCCTCATGGTGAGTGAACACCTTTTCTGTTTGTGGCTTCTTTTCATTGCTGGTTTCTCTCCCGTTGCAGCATCATGAGCAAGTCCAGAAGTATAGCAGCACCTTGGAGACGCTGCTCTTCACATCCGACCTGGACACGCATATATTGGAGGTGTTCCAGCAGTTCGTGGCCTTGCGTGCCTGAAGGAGCCGTCGCTGTTCACCCAAATCCCCAACCCTCTCACGCACTCTTTAGTTTGTTCCGTTTTTCTTTTTTTGTATCCCTTTTTGCGTGAATATTTTGTAAAGTGTATATCCTGATACGGTCACGGAACACTCGAACACACTTTAACCTAGCGATACTTTTTTTTTACGCGAATAAAGTCGAATGCAGAGGTTCTTTGCCTTGATGAAGATCCAGAAGGACATGAAAGTACAAAGCAGTGCGTTGGCTTAATGGATCCACTGGGCCAGAGGGCATGCACACATTTTGGTGACAAATAAAAACAAAATGTGTCAGGGAAATGTTGCAGCTCGCAGGACCGATGCTGGTGTCTGTCCGCAGATTGGTGCGTGAGCCGTGTTGATACTCTCCGACGAGGTGTGTCAGAGGCTCCAATGAATATTGAACTAGCAAGGCGGTTGCGGAAGGAGATGAACAGGATGCCGGAGCAGCTGGATCTTAACCATCAATCCCGACAGGTCTCGAAGGACAAGGAGATTTGCAGACTCTTCGAAATCTTGCATGCTAGTTGGTGGTGAGAACAGAACAGAGAGAAAAAACATAATTAAGCTTCTGGAGGAGCAAGGTGTGCGAACTCTCTTGATGCGGGCAGTAGTTTGTAAAATAAATAAATATACAAAATTAAATTTTTTAAAATAAATTGATATGTTCGAAGGACGAGGAGTCTCACAACCTCTAAAATCCTGCAATGCTAGCTGAAGGCGAGAAGTGATCAACAAAATTAAGCTTTTGGAGGAGCAAGGTGTGCGAACTCTCTTGATGCGGGCAGTAGTTTGTAAAATAAATAAATATACAAAATTAAATTTTTTTAAATAAATTGATATGTTCGAAGGACGAGGAGTCTCACAACCTCTTAAATCCTGCAATGCTAGCTGAAGGTGAGAAGTGATCAACAAAATTAAGCTTTTGGAGGAGCAAGGTGTGCGAACTCTCTTGATGCAGGCAAAATAATAAATAAAATATAATACCGATATGTTCAGAGAATAAAGTAATATTTTAAAATAAAGTTCCGAAGCCGAGATGCCAGTGGAGAAGCAAGAGTACATCAAACTGCACATCGGATACACATAAAAATAAAATACAAATAAGTAATCGAAAAATTCGCGAATAATGCTTATAATGCTCACAGTACAAAATAATATTTAGAAATAAAATAAAAAAGCCTAGAGTGTGGGAGC
>VNKC01001207.1:0-34755 GCA_008042775.1 Drosophila pectinifera | reverse complement strand
GCATTTGATGTCTTCTGAAGACCATAATTTAGCCAACAATGGAATGACAGCCAAATGCCGTTCATATTCGGAATCGCCGCTAAAATCTTAATTATTTAATAATAAAATATTGCCTTAAATATGATTTGACCGAAAATTAGGATATAAAAATGCCGATTTAAGGACCCAAAAATCCGCATTTGATGCCTTCTGAAGACCATAATTTAGCCAAAAATGGAATGACAGCCAAATGCCGTATACAGTTCGATTCGCCGTTAAAATCTTAATTAGTTAGAATTAAAATAATTTAAATATGGAACAAAAAAATTTTGGCCAATTTTTGAAAAAATGATAAGGGGTTACATCATTAAAATTGTCAAAAATCGACAAAAATTTTATTACGTTTAATTTCCAAACTCAGTATGCAGATTAATTAACCAAATAAAAACTAAAATAGATCCGCTTTCCGATTTGAAATTAAGGCTGTTTTGGCTTAGTTATGAATTTTTTTATCTCTGATTTTTCCATACAATTTGAGTCTCTGAAGATTACAGCGAATATGGGATTTACTTCGTCCATTCGAGGTTTCCCGAGGCTAGAACCAACGTAACAGTAACGGAAAAGCTGGAAAATAATGAAAAAGTATATATAGTGGTGATGCCAGACTTTCGCTCCAGACATTGGCAATTCAATACGCAAACATACGTTCGTTTGGTATTTTTCGCCGGTCGAGATGCGGCTTACCGGCTACCAGGCAGGCGGTCACACCAGTACACTTGTCAACCAGCATCTCCCATTTATCAACGGATTTCGAGCACATAAATCAGTCAGCAGAGTGCCCACCACCACCCCCAGTGACACCCATCCACCCAGCCCAGCAAGGCAGTGGCTAGTCAGTCGCTCCCTTGCTAAGACACCGGTCAGCAGAGCAGAGCAGAGCAGCAGGGAGTGTGACGAGTACAGCAGGCAGATGGCGCTGCCCTCAATCTCGACGCTGCTGGGCGTGGCATTCCTGGCGTACATCCTGCACTCCATCTACCAGATGTCGCAGCTCTTCACGACGCTGCAGTGCAGCGGGCTGCCCTGCTACACCTCCTTCCTGGCGGAGCGGCCGCGTCTGCAGCTGGCCCTGTTCTCCTCGCTCAACCGCAACCCGATCGCCTCGGAGGTGCGGGATCTGTACAAGGCACAGCGGTTCGATTACTATGAGAACTTTGCCCATGACTTCGAGGTGGAGATTCCGCTGAAGACGCGCCGCAATGGCTCGCTGTACTTCCATGTGGTGTTGGCCTTGGAGGGCGAGCCCCTGGAGTGGCGCAGCCTCCGACGCGATGGTCCCACCGTGGTGCACACGCTCAGCTTGACGGACTATATGGTGCCGAGGGCGGAGGCCTTCAACCTCTTGGGCGAATCATCATCATCCACCGAGAATCAGAAAGCGGCAGGCGCTGCCTCTGCTGAGAAGGATGACGCTAAGAAGGGGTCCGTTGTGACCACCGGTCGTCCCAGCACTCACATCCGTTCGAATGTGTACGTCACCCTGCTCACCGATCTCTTTTCCGTCTCGCAAGCGGATGTCCCACCGGAACTGGCGCCGCTCATCCGCGTCAATCGGATGCAACAGATCCTACCGATCCTGCAGACGGACACCTTCAACACTAGGCTCAAGGATCTGGTGCCCGTCACCCGCAACACCACCGAGTTTACATTCAGCTTCCACTACAAGCCCATCGGTGTGGGCAAGCTCCGGCTGATGCTGTTGATGGAGCACGCCACGCAGGCACTGCTCACCATTGGCTTTGCTCCCAAGGACATTGACGAGGTGAAGGGTGTGTTCTCGGACACCAATGTCTATCTGCTATGCGGCACCATCTTCGTGTCCAGTATTCATGTGAGTAGTGGGCAGTATATTCCTATTTTATCATCATAATGAGTTAATTAATCAATTATTTTGGTAGTTAATAACTAGTTAATGCTACAGTCTTTTATAACTTTGATTGGCAAGTGAATAATACAAAATTCCTTTAGATATTTAAACTAGATTCTACATTGAATAATAAATTGCTATAATTGTTTTCTTTTTCACGCCTCCCCGCAGATGCTCTTCGATTTCCTGAGCTTCAAAAACGACGTGGCCTTCTGGCGCAAAAAACGCTCTTACGAGGGCCTCTCCAGCCGCACAACTATGTGGCGGGCCTTCTCCCAGATCGTCATCTTCCTGTATCTCATGGATGAGAATACGTCGTATCTGGTGCTGGTGCCCGTCGGCCTGGGCACCCTCATTGAGCTGTGGAAGTGCAAGAAGATAATGCGTTTGAGCTTCAGCGGTTTGATTGGACGCAAGCTCGACCAGGTGGATCGGCAGAATGGCAAGGAGCCATCGGCACGGGAGCCGGGCCAGCTGGCCGAGGAGCAAACGGATCAGTTCGACCGCGAGGGCATGCGATATCTGAGCTATCTGCTCTATCCGCTCTGCTTGGGCGGCGCTGTTTACTCGCTGATCTATCAGCCGCACCGCTCGTGGTACTCCTGGACGGTTAACTCGCTGGTCAATGGCGTCTATGCGTTTGGCTTCCTGTTCATGCTGCCGCAGCTGTTTGTCAACTACAAGCTCAAGTCGGTGGCCGCCTTGCCGTGGCGCGCCTTTATGTACAAGGCCTTTAATACCTTCATCGACGACTTCTTTGCCTTCATCATTACCATGCCAACGGCTCATCGGGTGGCCTGTCTGCGCGACGACATTGTGTTCATCATTTACCTGTATCAGCGCTGGCTCTATCCGGTGGACAAGAGCCGTTTGGACACCGGCTCACACATGGGCGAGACTCAGGAGGCGGCCGGCCGCAAGAAGCGAAACTAAATGCTAAGATCGCAAAAAGAGGCATAAGATTGCACATATTCCATTCCGTCTATAGCTCCTAGCGCATAGTCATTCCACATTCTGATATAACCGTCGTCTCGTGTCGTCTTGAAATAAATGATGCTTAACCGTATGATCTCTGAGTTTGAAGAGCAGGAATGGTCCCAGGAAAATGCAGCCAAAAGTGATCCTAACCGATGAAACTGGTATTTAAAAAAGAAAATCAACAATGGATTAAAACAGAGGATGCAAACAAAAATTTTAAAGTAAAGTATCTTAGGAATCAAAGAATAAAACACTTATATCTTAGATGATATTCCTCCGCAAAAGTTAACAAAAGCCAAAAGGTTCATCCGGAAACAATAATTATTAGTATGCTGCTGAGAAACCTTGACTTTTTATATGAACATATTACAAAAAAGAGGAACTAGAGTGTTTCTCCTTATCAATACAAACTCTCTATGTCTTATGTCGTAAATTATATGTTGTAGAAGAAAATAAATAAAAAGAAAACAGAACAGGAAAAAGGTTAACAGAAAAATACAGACATTTACTCAAAATTTTAAGAGTAATAAAGGGTGCACTACGATTTCACATTCGTAAAATGTAATTTATAAAAAAAAATCGCAGAGCAATATAATTTATATGATATTTTCTTAGGTAAACATTTCTTTGATAAGGCACATCAAAAATGAATTAAAAACAATGATATCACCGAGAAATGCTCAATTTTGAATACAAAGGATTGTATTAAAAAAAAACTACCTTTGACTGAACACTATCCTAACCGAATATGGATATTATTTTAAATATCTATACATTATAATATTTATATAATTGTTTTCAAGATACTTAGATTCAAAGATACTAGATTAACAACATAAAAACATCAATAAATAGAAAGAGATCCCTACCGAAGAAAGAATTAAAAGAGAACAATAAATTGCAAGCATTAATTTCGGATTTAAAGAGCAATAAAAGAACTACTATAGAAGGCATATTGTTCAAATGTAATTTTAAAAGGAAAAGCGTGAAACGATTTAGATTTAGAAAATACCTATATCTGTCTATAAACATGTTCAACTTTTATGCAACCTCTGTGTTCAATGTCGTGAAATAAATGTTTTTTACAGCCAAAAATAGGTTCAAGCTCCGAAAGAAATCCAAATTCAACAGAAACCACACTAGGTTCATTTAACTCTTAACTCTTGAAATGTAAGCTAAGAAATAAAGTACTTAGTTTGAAATATTGGTACGTCTTTTAAAGATATCGATTTTCTATATTTATATGCCATTTTATTAGCTTAATGTTAGGTCCGATATTGTTTGCTGGATGTGTGTGAGGGATACAGGACTTGGGACTCTGGTTGTGGGATGTGGAGTTCAGCTTATTGCAGAAAAAAAAGGGGAATTATAATCATTAAGTCTTAAACTAAACTGGAGAAGGAAAAAAGAATTTGCCGTGCGCACGCATTACGAATTTGCTTGGATTTGGGTCGACTTTAGAGGTGGTGCCGCTGCCCGGCATTTAGCCATTGCGTATGCCTAGCGCCTGCTCTAGTTCCGCCCGCTTCTGATTAACCTTGGTGAAGAAGTAGCGCGAAACGGCCTCGTGCGTCCAGGGCTGATAGTAGAACTCGGCCCGTCGCTCCTCCTCCGGATTGCCCACCACATCCGTCATAAGCTGGGGTAGAAAAAGAAGCAAATGTGGTTAAAATGCAAACCGTTCAAAAGAAAATTAGAATTACCTTCAAGTCCCTCGTCTGACTGATGATCCATCGGTGTATGAACATCTGCGGATCCTTGGCGAAGCTGAGGAAGAACTCACGGTTCGTTTTCATCTGATTGATGGTGTCCACCGTCTCATGGATCTTGGTGTCCAGCCCCTGGATCTCCTGCTGGCTGGCGGTGCTCATAAGGAAGCTGTTCATTTGATTCTTGAGCGTGTCGTCCACCTCCACATCGATGTCGTAGCAGGCGGTCTGCTTGTTCTCCGCACCGCTTTCGATGAAATGATTGATAACAATGGGATCTGGTGGATGGAGCAGGGGATTGAGGCGTTGCGGTATCTCGGCGAACTTCATGCGCTGACAGCTGAAGATCTGCTCCAGATACTTGTCGCAGTTGATGTACTCGCGCTCGTGGGCATCCTGCAGCTTGTGCGTCTTGATGTACTGCCACAAGGCGGAAATGATGACGGGCCGGGTCTGCGTGTGCACGCCGAGGAGGCGGGCGAGGCGCGGGTCCAGCTTGAACTGCAGCGGCTGGTAGTCAAGCAGCAGGAGGATAGTGCAGCGCACGTTGCGGTCGCCCGGCCGCTTCACCTGGAATCCGTCAGTCTCCTGGGTGGTGTGGGTGCGATGCCACTCCACCAGATGGTTGTCCGGCCCATATAGCTCCTTGTCCAACTCAATAACCAGCGACTTGAAGAACGACGAGAATTTGCGCTTGATTTTCGTATTTGGGT
Organism: Drosophila pectinifera; assembly: GCA_008042775.1. Classification (NCBI taxonomy): domain Eukaryota; kingdom Metazoa; phylum Arthropoda; class Insecta; order Diptera; family Drosophilidae; genus Drosophila; species Drosophila pectinifera. The sequence continues at coordinate 29,449 of VNKC01001207.1, read as the reverse complement.
CACCCTTTCCGTCCTCCAGCAGTCGTCCTTCGACGCGCAGCTCCCACGAGGCCACAGCGCCCTCCTCACCATCGTTGGTGGGCTCCTTGCTCGGGTAGAATGTGTTCGAGATGAAGATGCGCAGCTTGCGCTTCTGCTTCATGGGTCGCTTAAGCGCCTCCTGGATGTCCAGGCGCTTGCGCATGATCGTCGCGTCCAGCTTGCGCTCAAACGTCAGCAGGTCCATGTACGCCTGTGATTCCGGCACCAAATCGCGCACCTTCTGCGGCAGTATCTTGTCCGCCAGCTTCTTTTTCTTCTTGGCGGCCACAAACTCACCCTTGCCGCCCGGACCGCTGCCTAGACCGCGTGCCTCGTTTGACCGCTTGCTGCCGCCGCCGCCAGATCCACCACTTCCACCGCCGCCGCCGCCTCCACCTCCGCCAGCGGTGCCACGCAGTCCACTCTGGAAAGCCGGCTGCTGGGCGGCGCGCTGGAGTAGCGATCCGGGCCCGGGACCACCGGGCAGTCCACCAGGTACGCCGGGAACGCCAGCTGGCGCTGTACCAGGCACTGGTTGCGTTGTGTTCGGGTGCAAGGGAAAGCCGCGAGGCTGTCGGGAGTAGAGAAAACCACATCATTAGCTATAAATCGGTGGGAATAAACACAGCAAAACTCACCGGAAAAGTGGCGCCTGGCGGCGGATAGGGACGCATGCCGGGAGCCGGTGGCGGCGGCTGGTAGCGCGACTGCACCGGCGCTTGGCCAGGTGCAAAGCGTTGCGACATCTTCACTGGCTGCTGCTGTTTCGTGTTATCGATGCTGCTGCGCTGCTGCTAGCGAAAATTGCACTCCACTCTTTTTCTTTTCTTTACTTTTTGTGGTTTTACAACAACGCGTCACAAGAAAAACACACACACAAAATTCGCCTGTAAAATGGCGTCTAAACAGGGTTGTATCAGCGCCTAGAGATGGACCACTGAGCGTACTGCAGTCTGGCAAGGCTGCGACTTTTGCGAGAAAGTATGCCGATAGCTTGACTTCATATTTCTGCCCAACAGAGCAACGGTCACACTACTCTGTTTGGCTGTCATTTAAACAATTCACAAAAAAAAAACGCAAGTAATGGATGAGAGTTGGTGGCTAGCCCAGCTAAAGGCGCTGGAACCAAAGCCCCAGCGCCTGCAGGCGCTGACCAGCATGAATACGGCGATCAACAAGTCTGCGCCGTCAACCCAAATCGTCCGACGCGTGCTTGGCGCTCCTGAATTGTACGAAAGTGCGGAAATTGGAAGTGGAGTAGCGGATGCGTCGAAGGATGCCGTAAATGTAGCTCTAGAGCTGATGGGCCACTGCCTAAACCTGCTGGCGCCGGACACCGGCGACGAGCAGCTGCCGAGGCTGCTCAACCGCGGCCTGACTCACTCTAATCCGGCCGTACGCTCGCTGGTGCTGAAGCTACTGCTTGGGGAGCTGCACCGCCAGGTGTACGCAGGTCAAGTGCGTCAGCTGCCCAATACTGAGCTCCTTTTCCTCGTCCTCGACGAGCTGAAGCAGCCGGAGACGGAGGGCAGCTCCGTGGCCATTAATATTCTGTCTATTTTGCTCGTCCAGCGTCTGAACGATGCCGGCGTCCAGGCCAAGCTGGTGCAGCTGCTGCAGCAGAACGAGATTGTGCGCTGTCGCGCCTACGAACTGGCCGTGACCCTGGCCAAGGCCAGCGCCTCCTCGCTCAGCTCCGTAGAGTTCATACTGGACGCGGCGCTCAGCGAGCTGGACAACGACGATGTCCTGCTGCAGGCCAGCGTCATGGAGATACTGGTGCCGCTGGCGGAGCAGAATCATGGCCTCTCCTACATGGAGCGTCGGCGTGTCTTCGATGTGATCAGCAACCGGGTGCAGAGACTCGAGGAGAATCCCCTGGATGCTTTGCTCGTACCGAGCATCATGAAGTTCTTTGGCAAAATTGCCGCCGTGCAGCCGCAGAAGATCATCGTCGGCTATTCGCATATGCTGGTCTGCTTGTTCGAGCAGCTGCAGTCGGAGGACGAGGCTATCCTGCCCACTGCCCTGGACACGCTGCCCAATTTGGCGGGCACGCCGCAGGGCAAAATGCTGCTGCACCTCCACTTCCAGCCGGCGATGGAGCGAACGCTGATGAAGTACGGCGAGTACACTAAGAAGCTATCGGCGCCGATCAAAGTGCGGCTGCTCAACTCGTTGGATGTGATCTATGCGATGGAGACTGCGACACCGCCCAGCAAGGATATCGAGTAAGACTTCCTTGATCTCAATTTACATAATCTTTTGTTAATGCGGCTTAATTACCTTTTATTCCACAGCAACGTCCTCAAGGGCTGGTATGAGAACTTCGCTGGCGGGCTGCAGGCTAACAACATCATGGACCTGATCAATACGCCATTCCCTGATCTCCAACTCGCCGCCTTGGCGCTGCTAAAAACCATCTGTAAATACCACTGGGGTATTGTGGCACTCAAGAATACCGGCGGCGCTGTTGAGTTCCTGCTGTCGCGGCAAAAGGATCTGCACAAGGACGTCAAGTTTTTGAAGTGGGAGATTTTGGAGCTGCTGGCAGTCAGCTCGGAGTTTACGCCCACTGAAACTGTGCGTTTCACGGCCTATGTCAACGAGGGACCGTACCACATCCAGGCGGACGTGAATATTGCCACCGAGCCTCAGGGCAATGCCTAGATCGGAGCGATGAGAAAAGGACGAGAGGGATGCCAAGCATTTACCGCCGCCGTTGACTACAGGTCGAATGAATGTACAGAGCCACAGCACGGATTCAAACTAACATCTGAATATGTATTTATATATAGAATTACAATAAAATTTAACTATTAGATCACATGTAACAATGCCCCACAGTTGTGTTGTGGGGAGTCTCTCTGGACTATTTCACACACTTATTCGCCTTCAAAGATGACACTAGAACATTGTTAAACAATAATTACAGAAAAAAAAGAATGTTTAAGGGAAACTCGAGTTTTACCCTCTTAATTTTGCATTTTAAGATAATGTGGACCTTCAGCTTGGTTTTTGTAGAACGGAAAACCATTAAATGTTTTTCCTTATGTCAAATACCTGAACATGTTTTTTAGATTTGTGAGCATGATAAAAAATAAATAAATAAGGTAAAATTAAATAAAAAACCTAATAAATATGGAAAATATGGTTTCCAAGGCGAGCAACTGAGTGGTTTCGTTTCACTTCCACTTGATAAGTCCACCCACTTCACGCACTTCACCATTCATCCGTCTGTCTAAGTAAGTCTGTCGATCTCGTGCTGCGTTACCCTATTTATAGGTAGCTCATCTGGCGTTGGGAGACTCGCTTCCTTCCGGATCCGCCGCCGCCCAAGTGGGCCAGACTGATGCTGAGTCCCGACTCGTAGGCGGTCTGCGTCTGTGAGCGGGTCTCGTTGTTCATCAGAGAGCAGCTGGGCAGCGTGTGGCAGTAACGACGCAGCTGCTGCTTGAACGCAGCCGTGGTCAAGGTGTAGAGCACCGGATTGAGGGCCGAGTTCACGGGCAGCACCAGCACCGCCAGCCAAGCATACAAATCGGGTGAGATCTCCCAGCCTACACAAAGGATATATAAAGTACTTATGCAAAGTCTGGCAGGCAAAATATTCACCCGACAAGGCGGCCACTTTGACCACAATTATGGGCAGCCAGCAGGCGCAATCGGTGGTCACAATTATGGCGAATCTGCAGGAGATTATAGGGGTATATACAGGGTTATAAAATAAGATACGATTTTTTGACCACTCACCGCGTGGCCACCACATTCTCCCGACCGCTGTGCGTGCTCCGCATTCCGCCGCCGGAATCTCGGATGGCCTGCAACATCCTTACATAGGAGAACAGGATGAAGACCAGGGAGAGCGTGTTGACGAAGATGAACAGCAGCGCCGAGTACTCCCAGCCCTGTGCGTGACGTGTATTAGGCAGGATACTGGATATTCAGGGCAGGACTACCCACCTTGGCATAGGGATCATGGATATGCAGCGACAAGCAGACACCATTGTTGCCGTAAAAGTGGCTCCCGAAGTACGGATTGGTCAGCAGGGGCGCCGCCGCCAGGCCAAAACTGATGCCCCACAATAGCAGCAGGCGCAGGACAATTCTAAAGAAAAGATTTTTAAGGGAGCAGATTTTTCAGGTTGACACAAATATTTAAATTACTAAATGTGCCAATAATAAAGCGGTTCAAATCAAACAACTGAGAAAGCATTTCATCTGCAAAGCTAAACAAAGTCTGTTGGATAAACACACAATTTAATTCTCATTCTTGGAAATTTGCGTGCTTAGAAAATCAACAACTAATGCCTGCAGCATTTAAGGGTGCCGAAAATGTAATTTAAATAATTGGATTTTGTTACTCGATATGGAAACTTGTTCTTGTTGTTGAAATCAACAAAGCACGTAGCAATAAGCAGAGTTTAGTTAAAAAATAACAAATGCACTTCAAGTCAATCAATAGACAACTTTTCAAAGAATCCACAAGGTAAATATGCACACTCTTGATTCGCTTTGTGCAGTGTTTTTATTAAAAGCTTTTAAGGGGTTTTCTCTTAAAAACTTTTAATTAAATATCCACACTTTTTTCTTGGAACCTTTAGCTTTAAGTTTTGGTTCATAAACACTATATAAGTGCATATTATCCTTTGTGACGCGTGACCTTTACGGCAGTTGGCCTTCTCCTCCGCCTACTTCCTTTACACTTACCGAAACTTTTCCGTGTCCCGTGGCTTGAGGGGTCGCGTCACGGACATCAGACGGTCCCAGGTGACCAGGGTGAGCAGCAGCGTAGACGACTGGCAGCTGAAGGTGCTCAGGAAGCCTACCGGTCGGATACGCAATATTCACATTAACGCAAAGGGGCGCAAAGATAATTGCAAGGAGGAGCAGCGGCAGGAGCAGGAGCGGAAGCGGGAGTGGGAGCGGGATTCTAGGGAAATACTCACCGGCAAAGGCGCAGACACCGCTGTGGCGCCAGGCCTCCTCATACTTGATGTACTCGCCCCGAAAGTTAATGTCCGCACAGGCAATCAGCGTCAGGTAAATGCCCATGAGAAAATCGCTGGCGGCTAGGTGGCGCAGGTACAGCGAGTGCTCCACGTTGCTCCTTGATTTGTAAAAGTAGCGTCCGAGGAGCACCAAAAGGTTTCCCACGACAGCAATGGAGGCCATCACCCAGACGCTGCGACAGAGGGGCAGGGCAGGAGAGACAATAAAATAAAGCACCATTAAATACCTGAGATTGAGTTGGGCATGCAGTTAATAGTAATAAAGGCTACTTTTTCAAGTAATTTATACTATTTTATAGTAAATACAATAAAATATGTTGCGTAAAAGATTCTCCTTGAGCTTAACCTGACAAAAAGGTCTGGTAAGTGCCGAATATACTCCTTGTACTCCCTGGGTTGCTGGGTAAGAAGAGAGAATAAAACGGAGCTCTTCTGACCTTGACTCCGGACAATTGTCCCTGTGCCGCTGGCCATAAATTCGGGCAATTAAAGGAAATTTAAGTCGCAGCCCCCCGGAGAGCCCAACCACTTTCGTTTCCACTTCCACGTTGGTCTATTGTGTGTTGTGTGTGGGTTTGTGGCCGTGGCAATTGCCAATTGCCCGGGTGTCTCATTATTGCAGTGGCGACGAGGACGAGACCTGGGCAACAACTACCCACCATCAGCATTCACTTAGCAGGGGCTGCTGATTTGGGACAATTATAGACACTCAGCCACAGTGAGCCTAATTTATGCCAGGGCCACATCCGCTCCCATTCATTGCCTGATGATGATTGATGCTGATGCAGGTTGTTGCGGAAATCAAAGGATGCTTTGACCAAACAAATGGAAAATTGAAGGGGAAGTGCAGCAGGCTCCCCGGACGCCACACTTCACAGAGCTTACGCTGGCAAAAGGGGAGTAAGCTAGGGAAAACTGATTAGAGTGGGGAAACAATTTAAAATAAAACATAACTACAAAGTAAACCCGGAGCACTTGCCGGAAAAAACCAATTTCGGATGAAAATAAATCCAAGGAACTCTGGGTTATGTTTCCCCACACTTTCCTTTGGCACCTGCAGCACAAATGTTGTAAATTTAAGCAAAATTTCTCTAGCAGCAAACCAAAAGCTGGCTGATGGGAGGGAAAACGGGGTGGCAAGTATCCAGAGGTCTAGAGACGAAGGGAGGCCTCAACGACGGCGTAAAGTATTTAATTTTTATAAAAACGTCAACTTGAAATAATGAAGTAATGTACTAAGCAGCCAAGTAAATTCTCCACGGCACAGTCCGCATCCTTGACGGCTACGTGGCCTTGTAGCCTCCGCCGCTCCCTCAGCTTTTCCGTTTGCTTGTCTGCAAGTTTGCTTGCCAAAGGAGATGGAGATGGAGCTGGAGACCTGCTGAGTGTGTGTGCGTTGGGAAAATGTGTGGAAAATGCAAACAAACAAGCGCTGCGAGGAACGTAATTTTCATTTTCCAGCACGCAGAGAACAACAACACACGTCCTAGACGGTGGCAGGCAGCCAGATAATCACTCAGCAGACTTGATGACAAGTGACTGCCGGTTGCCGGCTGCCGACTGCCGGTGCCGAGTAGAGTCCTTAGTTACCAGTTAGCCTTATATTTGCCACTGCCAAGTAGCTAAAACCTGGCTGAAATATCAAAAATAAAGACAGACTATCAGCCGCAGATTGGCATTAACATATTATTAAGCGCTGGGCGTTGGATCTCTCACAGATTTGCCTCGCTGACAAGGTTAAGCTCTATTTATGGGATTTATAAGCAAAGTTAGTGGCTAATTATGGAAGTAAGATGCGTTAATGAAGGGTTAGAAAGCTTACAAAGCTCTTAATGGGTATTTAAAAAAAAAAAACCCAGCAAGCCTGGCTTGAAACCTTCACATCCTGGTCAAATTCTACCCAAAACTCCCTTCACATTTCTATGTTTTTCGTGGTCAAAGGGTCAGCAGTAAATTCAGAAAGAAAGTTAGAAACTAAATTAAGAGACAGAAAGGGAGCTCAAGAACTTAGCCATGTTGATCGAGTTAAATGTGACGCCGGCGACCAGTGGACGCCACACCGGTGGAGGCGGGATAGCGGCTGTTGTCTTGGATCCAGCCAGCCGTGCGTCTTCGATGCAGCTCGCAGAGGTCCAGAGTCAAGTGGACCTGGACCCGGAGTCGGGAGTTGTGCCGGCCGGCATGGAGCACCAGCTCCAGGAGCGTCTGTTGGTTATCGACAAGCGTTTGCGTCAGGCGATGTACAACTCCTCTTGAGGAGTGGGTCCTACCTAGAGCTGCTGCATCTTTATACTCCATTCCACCTTATGTTTTTCGTTCCAAATTCAGTTTAAATAGAATTAAAGTCAAAGGGATCTTTGAAGTGTCTTTACCCGATGATATTCCCTTGCCTTCAAGTGTCGAATACACATATGCTGCTTAGACTTGGTAACTTGACAGCTTCGCTCCTGTGGCTCCTTCGATGCACTAAGGACAATGCAACGCTCCTTCACTTAATTGCCCGCAAAGCTCTCGGTTAAACTTCGAGTGCCATAATGATGACAATGATTTAATTGCAGCCTTAATGAAGGCGAGCTTCCCGCCGACCACCACACAGTGCTCTCTAAGTTCTGAGCTCTCTCCCTTGGCTCTTAGCTAGATTAAATCGATATTTGGGACTTGGCACTCACCTGCCTCTCAATATCTGGTTGTCCAGGAGGTGCAGCTTGCTGCTGATGCCATCGCCGTGCGGATCGCAGACGCGCACATGGAGGGCGGCGCTGCACAGATGGAACCACGAGAAGTAGCTGCCGAAGGACAATTGTTATTTAGGGTTATAACCATTACTTTTGTGCCAATGGGATGCAGTGCTGCCAAGACGCTGTCCTTAAACACATGAATCTGCTTCCATTTCAGCTAACATATTTGAATTTTCTTTACAAATTGTGCTCTTAGTATTTGAATTTAATTTTTTACTGGACTCCACAACTCTTTAATTTACTTGGGGAAGGCAAGCAGTAAATGCTAATTATTATGTTAATTTTTAGAGAGTTTTTAGGGAAATATATGATTTTTTTTATAATAAACCTTCATGGTTGTGAAATCTTGTTCTCAGGTTGACTTATTTCGCTGATACTCTTTTAAAGGACTTTTTTTTGGGCAGTACTGACTGATTTGAGGGGACTCACATGTAATCCAAGCTGCTCAGGTTTTGGAGCACCCGCGGATCGAGCGTCTGAAAGCGATTGCCCGTTAACAGCAGCGATGTGAGGTTGCCCAAGCAGGCGAAGGCCTCCAGTCCAAATCCCTCGATGCGGTTCTCGTTCAAGTGCCTGGGGAAGATGAAGATGGGGCAGGAGTAAAGGCAACGAAAATGGTTAACACGGAAGGCGCGCGCGCGGGTTTATGGCCTAAAGGGGCATAAAAAGCCAAGTCTAAGCAAATGGGGACTTCGTTTCGCCTTTTTTCGCTTACAGCCCCCTATGCTTATTTGCATTTGGGATTGGAATTGGTCGCTTGGCCGAGAAGGAGCTTAGGTCCAGGCATCGATTTGGAGCTTAGAGCGAGCTCCGAGCTCCGAGCGGCGAGCTGCGAGCTGCGAGCTGTTTTATCATTAAAGTTGCGCCTCCGATGCCGTGGCACGTTTTTGCTTAGCTATTTGCCATTGATTTCCTTGATTTGGGCTCCTTACTCAATCTGCATCGCAAGGATCCTTCTCTTTGGTGGAATGCGTAGAGGGAACTCTCACTAGTTCGCAGGGATAAGTTATCGCAAATGAAAAACTGTAAGCTTTCGGCTTTCGGGGCATTCCTCGGCCAACCCCCTAGCATTATTGATAAATTAAATTCCTTGGTCGGCCGGAAGGCAAAAACTTAAACGGCAATAAATCCAAATGACACTTTCTGCCACAAGCCAGCCGCCCAACCCCAGGATTTCTGCTGTTTCAGGATCAGGGTGTCGAGGTCCGAGGTCCATGGAAGATGGAAGATGGCAAGCCAGAGGAAAAATCCATCAGAGGTCACAGGAGTGACACTTGTTTGTTCTCGCTTGCTCCTGTCTTTATGACTAACTGGAATATTAGTTGCTTAAATTTAAGGGCCATATTTAAAGGGTTTTAGGTTGGCAAAAATTACTTGAAAACGCCAATAGAATTTATAATTAGATTCTGAATAGGGAACTTTAATAAGCTGTTTTAAAGTGATTTTAAAATTAATTAATAAACGAAGGGGTTAACAGTGAGAATTGACATTAAGCTTTTAAACTATTGTTGAATAGATTTGTTAAGGAATATATAAAAATACTTATACAAGCAACAACAAAATATTATATTTAGCTGAATTTTTTAAGAAAAATGCACGCCTAAATTAAAATTTAAAGGAAAAACCTTGCTTGAAGCTAAGTTCATGAGCTCTTGTTTTCTAAATTGATTCCCTAAATTTTAGAAGTTCAATTTCCAAGCTCCTACTTATTTTTAAAGGGTATTTGTCAAGGATATCCCGAGAGTTTTTTAGTAACTTACAATCCTTGGAGGTTGGTGAGATTGCAGAAGGTTTCGTCGCGTATGTGGGAGAGTCGGTTGCCGGCCAGATATCTGCAATCAGACAATACAAATTGAGATATATTTATAGACGTGCCCTTTTTCATTTTTTCCATCAGTTTTCCACAGTTTTTCTCCCTATTTCCCCCATTTACTCCCCAGTTTCTACTCACAAGTGTCGCAGGCGTGGAAAGTGAAAAGTGTTGGCGGCAATATCATCGATTTGATTGCGATCCAAGGACAGCGTGTGTAGGCTGAGCAGTGTCCTGGGGAACATTTCGGAACTCAGCCGCTTTACCCGATTCTCGTTGAGATAGCTTTGGAATAAAAAGTATAAGTTACATAAGTTAATATAGATAAAAAATCATTACTTACAGGAACTCCAGGCTGGTCAGGTCCGCAAATACCTCCGCCTCGAAGCTGCCAATGCGATTGCCCCGCAGGTCCCTTTAAACAGAAATGTTTCGTGTATTTTCCGCGACATTTTCTTCAAATATAAGTAAATATGTAATTTCTTGTGACACTCACAGCTCTTCCAGATGCTGTAGATTCTGGAAATCGCTCCGGTTCAGGCTGTGCAGGCGGTTGCGTGCCAAAATTCTACGAGGAACAGATAGAAAATCTCATTTTAATGCAGCCAGAAAGTTGGCAACAAAAGCCACCATCTCCAATTGCATCCTGGCCGGCGAGAGCGAAGTCGTGGGCGCATATATCTCGATTTTAATTAGCCATTAAGCGCCAGTAACACACAACCCGGGACCCAGGACGACTGCCAGTGCCCCAGAGCCCAGTAGCTTAGCTTCTGTCCCCCCCAATTGTCCAAAGTTTTCATTCCCACGCCAAGTACAGCTGTGCCTCCGAGTCCGGACCACGGACAATGGACTACGGACTCCGGAGCAGCCTCCTCCGCCGTTGCCACAAAAAGTGTAACTGAGTTGTTTATGTGTTTTTGTGTCTCGGCAGTTTTGTCTATTTCGCAGGGACCCTGCCAGACGGGGTATGATGAATGCTTAAGGACCGTGGACTATAGGAACCATAAACTCTATACATATATATAGCTGGGCTATAATTAAGCAAGGAAGTTCTAGGTTAATTATAGTTATTAAATCAACATGCAGTTGGTACTGAAAATACTTAATATTTGATATAATTCTGGGCTCTTAAAATTACTTAACCTTACACAAAAAGCCCTGATTAAGTTATTTCATACTTTTAGACACCTTTCACATTAATTTTAATAGGAACACAGCTTCTAGTACCCTTTTCCCTATCATTTCCCACTCGTAAGTTGAATTATATATTCATAATTATTTTTCCAACTCCGTAAATAGTTCGTAATCCCCTCCAAAAAACCAGGGCATACCGCTTCCCGTGATGGAACTCTTAACCTTGTTTTTCGGTCTCTGGCCAGCTGACGCTTGTTGTTTTTTGTTTATTTTGCGGGGGCGGAGTGTGTCGCAACACAGGGGCGTGGCCCCGTGCGATTCAATGCACACAACAAGCTGCAAAAACTTTTCACCGTCTGGTGCTAATAATTTCATGCTCACAAGGCCGAAAAATGATAGAAAAATGTATAGAAGCGGCGCCAAAGTGCCAGTCGATTGGGCAAAGGGTTCTCCCTGATCCGGCAACAATGGGTTAAGTTTATGGGCCACAAAGGCTGACAGCAATGAATGCGATAAGCATCGGTTTCCCGTCTGTGCGTGTGTGTGTGTACTGGCCAAATCTCATATATGAGATACCACAACGGCTTATTGGCAATTACTGGATTTTTGTCATTTTTACAACCACCTCGGGCAGGATACTGGCCTGGCCTGGGCTCTCTCTGTTTTAATCGCAGCACAACCTCAGCCTCTGGAATTATGCAATGCTCTCTGCGGTACAGTTGTGCCTTAATTTAAGTCCATTTGTTGGGGTTAAAACCCCGTTTAATTTGATTTATGCCTAATTAGCATTTGAGCGCACAAATCGGCAACCGTTTTGCCATTTATGGCACTTTTTATTAGAAAAAATTGCGGCAAATCAATAAATAACTGAGGCCCTAAGGCAGGGCTAAGTACGTGGCGGAAGGACAGTACAGTTCAGTGAAGTATTTATAATTAAGAGCATATAAAACAGAATAGTATAGTAAATAAATAAATACCACAGAAAATGGGAAGTGTATTGAAATCGTTTTGTAACTGAAAGTATGCACTGGTTTTTAATTAGTGAAATCTAATGAATCTAATGCATTCGTCAGAAGCTGAACGAATCTACAGGTTCTTCAACCAATATTTCTCCTTGCTTAAATGCATTCATGATCCGCACCGTAAATTGTTTATGGGAACCGGAACTCGATCGTAATGAACATGGCGCTTAACAGAGACCGGAAGTGGCATATAGATAAAGTGAGGGAGCGCGATACTTACAGAATCCTCAATTGATTGCCTTCGGGGAAGAAGTGCTCCGGCAGACGCGGTAATTTATTATCGTCCATATAACTGGAAGGACATTAAAAAGAAAGAAAAAACGTTATAAGGAATCAACTGCAGCGAGGAGCGAGAGGCGTGAGGAGCGGGTCGAAAACTGTTAAGTGCACATAAATAATGAGGCTTAATTATGAGTTATTGTTGGGCGGGGGACAGGATACTCACAGGGTCCTCAGTGGGTTGTCTGCCAGGCGATCGAAGGCGTGCGAGGCAATCTCACGGATTCCGCAGAACTTCAGCACTCTGAAGCGAGTTTATAAGTGAATAAAATACACAAATGCGAGATTCAATTGTAAACTTCACACAACGGGAGGGCCAAAGTGGCACAAACTTTTGGGGAGCCCACTTCCTCCTCTACATATTAATGCCATAATGCTTTGTTTTCGCCCTCGTATTGTTCTGGCCCAAAAAAGACACAAAGCCTGGCCTCATTTGCCTAAACAAATACGGGGCCAACAACAAGCTACAAGTTGCATCGCGTCTTCATTAGTAGCAGAGCTCGGGAATAACTTTTTATAAATTTAATTCACAATTCAATGTGATTTACTTAAATTCGGCAAGTCTTTTAGCATCTTCAAATTAATTTAAATAAGGAAATAAAATAGTTCTGGTAAATCGAATTATTTTTAAACTCTTTGTAGAAAAGGCTAACGATTATACGTTTAATGTAATATTAATTGGAATTTAATTAGTTCACTAAACTTCTATTTATTAGGTGTTCATTTAATAATCTCAATAATTAAAGCTAACTGCCAGCCATTAGCCCACCAACTTGATGGCTAAAAACCGAATTTGTCTACCATTTGGCGGCACCTAATGGCGCAATAAATTTATTTTTATTTTGCATCTAGTATTTATGGCCAAAAAAGCCGGATAAACCAGTGGTCCCGGTCCTGTGCAAATGTCGGCCTATTTATAGGACATTTCGAATTTCCCAGAAAGGCAATAAAAACAGATAAAAAGACAGAAAAAAGCGAAATCCTGCCTGCAGGCAGTGTTCTGTCGTTAAAAATTCATTGTCGCGAAATCTGGTCCACGAAAACGTGGGAGGATAAATGTCTGCAATTGAATAACTTGTTGAGAACACCCTTGGGAGATAGTACGTGGAGAGGAGCAACAAGAAGTGGTCCCTTATGCTCCCTGCCTCTGACACATTCTGCATCTCGGCGATGGGTAACTTGAGGAATCGCAGGAAACCAAACTTCGACTTGAGCTGCAACACAGAAATGGTTACAACTTTAATGGTTGCTAGATAAGTTTTTAAAACCACAGAGGACACCCTTAGAAAACACTTGGAATTTAATTTAAATAAATGCAAGCTTCATGGGATATTTTAAGAGAAAATTTGATAATAATCATATTGATTCCGACTTAAGTTCAGGTAAACTCTGGTGAATTTCAATTAATTTGCTTAAAAACTCGACTGCTAGAAGCTGAATATATTTTTGGCGGTGTATAAGCTCGGGAAAATTTATACCTTGTTCGTGCGTTGGCTTAAAACAACAAGGACCCTGCCCCAATGTCTGTATTAAGCACGGCCAGAATGTCCTTTGGCACAGTGACACATAAACTGCAACGCGATGCTGCTGGCTGGATATGTGGCTGCATATGTTAAGCCAACTTCTGGTGGGGATTCTCCGGGGACGGAATGTCCTGCTGCCCCTTCGGCTTATCCTTCCTGCCTGTCTAGCTTGTATGTAATTTGTATGTACGTCCGCGTGCGATGGACACCAGTGATACTGGCACAACGACGACGACGACGACTACTTAAAGGCACCATTAAGGACACAGCATGGCGCTAATATGCACTGCGGTCTGTTCGGCTCCGGACAGTATGTCCTGGCTGTGGTCCGGACTAAGGAGCCCTTAAAAATTTGAACATCTCCAGCACATCCCCCTTTGCATTCAATTGCAACGCCGACGCAGTCAGAGTCATCCTGCTTGTATTTCAGTTTTAATTAAGAGCCAGAAGGATGGAATGGCCGGCGATATTACCACATCCCTTGCTCGTTTTCTCCGGGAAACCATTACTATATGCTAAGTAAGGGGGGCTTCCTTGGAATAACTTAAGCCTAAGGAGAGAAGGTTCTCTTGCAACTTACAAGCTTTTTACGTTTGGCAGTCCATCGAAGAAGGTCTCATTTATGCTTTCGAAGCTGCTGCCCGTTAGGTCGCTGTAAAATAAGTAATTGAAGCGTGAATAAAAAAAGGAAAGGGTCAAACAATATAAAAGGAAACACAAAAGGACCTCTAGACTTTAAAAACAATATTAAACAATACTTTGAAAGCAAATCTTAAATTAATTAATTAATTATTAAAGAAAGCTAAATTCCAAGTCTTTATACACAACATCAAATCAGGCTTGTACTTACAGCGTTCCCAGATCGTCCTGTGGAAGTCGTCCCGGCAACTCGGTAAGCTGCTGGAAGCGGCAGAGAATCTGGTCGCCGCGGCAAGGACAACTGAAATTCTCGTTTTGCCACACTGGAAAATAGTGAGCAGAGAGCATGGAATTAAGTTCACAAATGTGGCTGCTGCTTTTGGATTATATGCTTGTTCAGTTGTATTTTTAACTTACGGCATTCACCCAACTTCTTGTCGTCCCCAGCGCCAAAGGTATTCTTTCGGAAGAGATGGTCCCAGTACTTGGCGTCCACCTCGTTGTCACAATTGAGCTCATCGGACTTGTCGTCGCAATCCACGCTGCCATCACAGTTGGCGCGCTGCGGCACACATTGCGCCGAACTATTGCAGTGGAAGTAGCCCTGCGGGCACTTGTCGTTTTCGTCGGGCACTAGGATCACCGACTCCACGCCAAACTGCGACGGCAAGATCACTTCGCGGACTGGCACTTCCGCGGCTTGCTTTCCAGCGGGAATTTCTGCAGCTTCCATTGGCGTCCCGATTCCAGCGCGCTTTGTCTCTGCCGTCATCCTTGTCACTCCTTTGGTGGCTACGGCTGCGTCGACAGTTAGTACGAGCAGGATGGCGAGTGTAGTTGGGATGGGCAGGCGGTAAGCTGGAATCGAGCGATTGACGGAGGTACGTTATCGATATGTTGTCAAATTTGAAATTAAAATGTAATTATACCAGAACTTTCTAATATGCTTACATGTTCTTTAGGCTTAAGAAAACAAATAAAAGAGCAGAAATAAATTGTAATTTACTTTGTTTTATTATATAATAATAATAATATAGTTATTTCGAAGATCAAGCCAGCATTTCCTTAAAGTATTCGATTATCCCCTCAAAAATCTCGCATTCCAGTCCCAAAAACAAGACATCAAACTCACAGTCCAGCTTTAGATTTAGACTCGGATTCCTTAACGATATTGGTTCCAAAATGGTCGGTGTGAACTTCAGGGCGGTCAGTAGGCTCAGGGCTTGATCCTTGTTGCTGGTGTACTTATCCGAACGAATCACTTTAAGGGCGGCCTCCTTTAAGGCCAGAGGAAAGTTGTTCGAGACAGCCTGTCTCTGTTCCGGACGGACGGCGCCATCATCAGCAATGGAGATCACGGCCAGCAGATTATGGTGTGGCCGGTGACGGGCATCCCTCTCGTTGGCCGACTTGGCCAGGGAGCAGCGGATCACAACATCCGGGGACCTCTGCACAATCTCGACTGTGAGCGGGGACTTCTTGTCGCGCACACTGTACTCTTGAATCTTAATCTTCGGCTTATTTCTGGTCTCCATGTCAGTTTTAGCGATTTTGTGGTTTCTTCGATGCTCTCTGGCGCTCTCAGGTGATGTGACGTCACATAAATAAAAGCTGGCTGACACTTGACAGCAGCCCTGCTTATTTAGCTCAGAGTCCAGGTTTTTGTCTAGATAAATGAGCTAAAAATAGCTTTAAACTAGTTAAAAAGTAGCTATAAATAAGCTGGATGTTAAGCAGGCAAAGGTTGGCGGTGCCAAGTCCCAGTCATCCAGGAAGTAATCGCAATTTAATCACTTATACATGTATCGAAATGAACACTGAGGGGAGAAAATCCAACTTATTGGGCACAAAACATCTGGTCTTCTTGCCTATATGGGCTCCATAAATTTCCTTGGCCGAAATATTTGTTTAACCAATTAAATGGGTTAATTAGCAGTCCGATTAGCGGGGCCAGCAATGAGATACAAAAGGCTGGGGAGGCACTCTGTGTTCTCGGGGGTGTTCATTGATGGCTCACTTGATATGGAGGGCATATATGTATGCCATCACTATATACTATCACCCCTTCACAGCCCCTTATTGCATCCCTCCTTGTGGAGGCTGTTGTCAGAGCATTTATCATTTTTAACGATTGCATTTAATGCGAGGCCATTTCCAGCGATGAGCAGTGGCGCCCCACGTGCCATCGCAATCGATTGGGGACGCATGTTCGATTTCGATATACAAAGTGTATTTATATGTGCATATGTATATATTTAAAATGTGTGTAATGTGTAAAATGTGTTTGCAATCAAATTGTTTTCAATAAAAATTATGCACAGTACATTTGGGGCCCAAATGGTCCGTGAAATACGCGGCTGCACCCATTATCCTTTTCCCCCTTCGATGGGACAACAACAACCACATCATTTTCATTCAGCTTTTGCCGTTGACTTTTTTGATGGACACCAGCGATAGGAGGAAGAATTATAATTATATTGGCAAAAATGGGAAAGGTAAACAAATGCAAATGAAATTAAGTCGAGCCCCAGAAAAATATCGGGGCTTGGAAAGCAACGATCGAATAGAGCTGGAAAATATTTCAAGTTTTAGTTTTTTTTAAATCGATTTAAGTCGATATTTTTGAAGCTTCGAAATATTTCAATATAATACACTTTTTACTTCTAATAACTGACACTGAGACATACTTTTAATTGACTCCATGAAAGCCCCAGCCCGTGAGCTCTGTGTAATGAGATCCGGGACAGGAATAAAAAGCGGACATTATTTTTCGCACACAACAAGAGGGGAGACACGACACAACACAGCACAGCACAGGAGGACAGGACTTTCCATAATTTGCTTAAAAAACATATTTCGATGACAATCAAATGGAAAATTCCGGTTCTGGCCGAAAACATATGGATGCAGGGGCCCCCGGAGCCCCCGGAGCCCCGGCAAGGATTGCATTGCAGGTCATAACTCAGACAGCGAGGAGGACAGAGGAGAACGGATTGCAATTACGAATGCGAGATGACAGAGGGGAAGGACAATGGAAATGCGATGTAGACGTAGATGTAGGATGACTCCATAAAAGTGTAATTAAGCGCGGCATTCGAGGCGCGGATCCAAAGGCAAGGCCACGGGCATGGCCACATGGTCTGGAACAAGGACAAGAGCATTTGACACGTGTTGCTAATGTGCTGGGGGTTGGGGGTGCCAAGGGTTAAAGGCACAGAGGGTGCTTCCCAGGAATAGCAACAGGATCTCATCTCACTCGGCCCACATACCCTCCCATCATCGCTTCCCGTCTAATCCCAGCATTTTGTCAACACATTTGCGGCGAATTGAAATGTTTGATGAGTGCGGATGAGTGCGGCTCTGTCGGCTGCTGCCATTTGATTGATGAGCCAGATCCCAGATCCTGCAAAGGGCATTCCCCTTGACTTGCTCGGGCTGTCCTCCCTCCTCAGCATCTCCCGCTCCGTCGTGACTGGCCCCAGAGAAGAGAGAGAGAGAGAACTCTCACAACGCTGTTGCTCATAAATTTCCATTGAGCCTCTCAAATGGATGCCTCTCCTTGGATGCCTCTCCTACTTCCTCCTAATATTCCAATAAGGCATTTACACTGAGCCAAAAGAGAGAAATTAAAAAAAAAATCAGTGTAATTACAAATATTTATCCAAACTCCGTTGTAAGTAAGAGAATGTTAAAAATGAGGCAATCTTTAAATAGGAATTTACAGCCACAGGCGGTATTCAGAATTTACAGTGACAGAAAAAAGGGCAATCAAAACCGAGATGATTTAAGGCAGCTTTCTGCAGATAGACCATAAAATATAATGGCTATTTTAAGACAACTTCCCACGCAGAATCAAAGATATATATCCTAAAAACAATCTCAAAAGAACCTGAAGAACATTTGTATATTTTATGCAGTGTACACCCACAACACACAGAGTTGGAGAGAGATATTATCGGACCCCTCCCCACATTGGCTTGGATTTGTTTATATAGTCTGACCCTTACCTGGCCGCCACCTCTCACCTGGCCTCTCACCTGTCTTGGGCTTAGAATCGACCCAAAATAGCCGCCAGAGGTGAAAGTTCGCAGTGCGTCTTCGTCTTTGGGAGGGGCATCAATTAAAACAAACGAAAACTTAATAGGAAAACTCACGAAAATAGAAGTCAATTGCGGCTAAAGTAAACAACACACTGTCCGCTGTCAGCTAATCGAGATATGTCCGTCGATGTCTGTCCATATAGATTAGATCACCCGATGAATCAGATCTATTGAATAATTAGTAATATAATTACGTTGAGTGACTTGGAGGAGACCCGAATTAACACAAACTTATTGCGTGATCATGTTAAAATTATGTTAAATATAAAAGAAATATAAGTGTGTTCGATGTTCGATGAATTTATAAGTAAACATCGATTTAAGATCGATAAGCATCGATGTTTTTCTATCTCTTTAAGTTTAAGTATTTAACACCATTACAAATAGGCTTACAAAAATTGTGTTTACAAACTTTAAAGTCTTCAAGATGAAAACCTTTAATTTTGAAATCTTTGTAAACATTTACAATTATAAAATTAGTTTGAATCCAGGGTTGTCCTGCGGCCCTCCTAATTCCTTTATGAAATATCCTAGATATAAGGCAGATTCTTGGAACTCTGGCTATCTATGTCCATTACGACATGCCATAAAAACAGCTGAGAAATTCCAAAATCTTTATTCACTCCCCCGATATACACATATATATATAGTCTTCGATTTTCGGGTGTTTAGATTCAAACCGAAACCGAGAATGGAATTTTTATACTCACCGAACAATTGGAAATGGGAATGGAAATGGAAAACAAAAACAGAGCACCGAAGACCGAGAAAAGTTTTTGGCTAACAACAAAGTTGTAAACAAGAGAGTCTCCTCCGACTGGGCGGGCCCCGAACAACAAAAAAAAACAAATAGTAAGAAAAAAGAAAATACAAGAATTATACAACAAAAGTGAATGATAAACACAAGATTCGTGCCTCAAGTGCCCATCCTCGCATATATTATATATAGATCGGTCGATCTATATATATAGAGACAGCGCTAAACACTTTGCAAATCTCTGACGGAGTTTTATTTTTAAGGCCGGCAAATGGCCTGTCCGCACATGCCTCTGTCCGATGGGTTAAGTGTTAACCCACTTTCGCCAGGCATTTCCGCATTTAATTACTGCCAGCGAATTAATCATTTCATTGCTTCTGGTTTGCCTTTGGTCGGGGTCTACAAATCCCGATTTAATGATAAGGAATGTCAATATAGTTTGGTTGTTTGAACGAGAGCTGGCGCGGACGGGACGAGTCCCGAGGATACAAATGAAAATAAATGCCCTGCGAAATGGTTAATGCTTTTTCTGATGGGTCAAAGGTCATGATGTGAGACACACACAAATACACAGGGGAAGTCCCGGCAAAATTAGGAGCTTTCCTAGGCTGCCTTAAGTGCAGAGAAAGAAATAAGGGAGTGAGTCACATATCAAGGAAAAAGGTAAAAAAATGTATAAGAACTTGGTTGGAAATTTCAAAAATATAGAGATTCATTTGTATAAATGAGTTAACCAAAATTATTGAATATTAATTATTGTTAACTGTTATTGTTATTGTTCTCAGAGTGCCCTGTAGACCCTCTTTTCCATACCATTTTATTTGTTGGCCCTTTTTTAGCAGCTGTCCGGCCCGCTCTGTTAGGCTTCAATCAGGGAATTACGCTGTCCATTTTTCATTCTTCCACTTGGCAGGTCAGAGGTCACATCACTCACACAGGCAAGCACACATAGTCAGCCGTCAACATATGTAAATACCGATGTTTTATCCTGTTTCCCATTTGTCCTGTCCCTTTTTTTAGTTTATCCCTAGCTTAAAGCCAGCAAAAAATAGGAAAGCCACGCATAATATTAATTAGATGTGGCGCCATTCCCCTGAGATAAGCACTGAGCACTTCTTTAAGCCAAATCACAGATGGAAAGGCCAGTTAACTGGACAGCTCGTAATGCATGATTCCAGCAGAAAAGTTGCCAAAGTTGCGAGTATCTGGTGCGAAAAGTTTCCAGAGTCCTGTAGAAAAAATTGCAGGGAACTTCTGTGAATTTGCGACTTACTTCGATATTTACTTTTCGGCACACTAAATTCTTAGCCCACTTACATAGTTGAGAGAAGTTGGCAAAGGGATTTTTCAATTATAATTCAAAAGAACTTATTGGAAATAAAACTGCAAGGAAACTCCTGCTAGATAATCCTTCAAGGACTCCTAATGGCTTCTCAGTTCATTAGCGAGCTCCGTGGCCCTCCCTGGAGCTCCAATTTCCCCCGGGGATTGGGCTGCGGAGTAGGAAAGCAATTGAATCATTCGCACTTCAATCATATATTACGGAGAGGAGAGCCCATCCCACTGCGAATTGCTTTCCTTTTGGGGAGTCACCAAGAAGGCTGCCCTTTGCAATCACTCAGGCTGCTCCAGGCTCTGGCTTGGGATCTGGGATCTGGGGGCTTGCCCCCAGAAGGCTGGAAGGATGCTCCTTTTGAGGTCACACTCCAACGACTTCCGGGCCCTCCAATTGGGCATAACCTTTATGGCGGACAATTCAATTATGCGACGCCTCTAAAAAATAAAGCCACAAAATTATATAGATTACTTGATCAACCTAAAAGCTCCCCGAAAAACGAAACGAAACGCAACGAAAGCTGGGCCCACGCTCCGTCACTCCGTCACCCGACACTTGATACCGAGCTTCGGGGGCCGCATCGATTAGCGTCCGCCGGATAATGACATGGTTACGGATATGGATATGGCTATGGCTACGGATGCGGAGAGGCGATATGGCGATACGGATATGGCCAGCCACCAGATGCTGAGGGGCGACTTTAATGCACTTGAAAACAAGAGGGAAGCCAGTTACGAAGCTTAAACTCAAACATTTACTTTGCTAATTAATAATAACAAATATGAATTATACATAAAAGGAATCTTGCCAAGAGATTCATTACTTTTAAAGGCTTTTTTTTGGGGACCGTGAACACATTTTGTTGCAGAAATATAAAAGAGTTTTCTGTACAACTTTTAATTATATGAAATTATTTTGAATATACTAAACTACTTGCCTATTTCCATCAGAAACTCCATTGCCTAGTTAGTGTTTGGGGCCTGTAGATGTTATTGGTTCGGAAGCGGCTACGGATACAGGGAATCCCCTGCACGGCACCCACATGTGCGGATCTGTAACCGCAGAACCCTCCACCATAAATAACGATTGCTTGTCGTATTCAAATTACCTAAAAGCAGGCTGGGAGCGGGGAAGGGCTATGGAGCACAGAGTCTGGAGGACCACTCGGAGGCCAGGCCGGACCGCCGACCAGATCCCACCCATATTTCCGGGTTGAACGTGGCCGCCAGCGACAAGTCCTTAAGTGGGGAAGTCGGCTGCCACCTATGCGTTTTCCCCTTCCGGAAATGGGGGCGTCAAAACCACCCATATTTTCGGGCCCGTCTGTGTTACAATTTGTTTTTTCCGTTTTCCGAAGCCAGTGTCTGGCTCAATCTCAGGGACTAAGTTCTATTTGGAAAAGTTGAAGCAGAGACTTACTAAATAATATAGCTTTTTTAATTCGTTTTACTAAAAGAGTCTGAGATCTTCTTAACAGCGTAGTTTGGCCAAAAATGAAATGATAGCCAAATGTCATATATCTTCCGATTCGCCATTAAAATCTTAATTATTTTAAACTAAATATTGTAAAAAAACAAAAAAAAAAAATTTACCAATTTTTGAAAAAATGATAAGGGGTTACATCATTAAAATTGTCAAAAATTTGAAAAAAAAATTTATTTTCTTAAATATTTAAAGTCGATATGCAGATTAATTATATACATAAAAACTAACATGAAACCGCTTTCCGATTAAAAATTAAGGCTGTTTTGGCTGAGTTATGAATATTTTTAACTTATATTTTTCAAAAAATGTTGATGTAATCTTCCTAACACCATAGTTTGGCCAAAAATCAAATGAGTCGCTATGCAGATTAATTAAATAAATAAAAACTAAGATTGTACCACTTTCCAATTTGAAATTAAGGCTCTTTTGACTAAGGTATGAATTTTTTTCTCCGTTATTTTTCCAAAAAATTGTATAAATGCGTAAATCTGAGGTCTTCTTAACAGCATATTTTGGCCAAAAATCAAGTGATAGCCAAATGTCATATACCTTCCGATTCTCCATTAAAATCTTAATTATTTTAAAATAAAATATAAAAAAAAAAAAAGAAAAAAAANTTTTGGCCAATTTTTGAAAATTTTATAAGGGGTTACATCATTAAAATTGTCAAAAATTGGCAAAATTTTTATTTTCGCAAACTTCTAAATTTGATACGCAGATTAATTAACCAAATAAATACTAACACAGAACTGCTTTCCGAACTGAAATTAAAGTTGTTTTGGCTTAGTTATGATTATTTTCCCATTTGTAGCATTCATTTAATGGGTCCTTGCGTTGAGGTAATTCTAAAATAAAGGACTTCATGTACAAATCATAGTGCTGAGTCTCTTAGGTCAAAGCTAAGCTTATTACAATTATTAAAAGCAGCTTGCTTAAATAGTTTCCTGGCAGAGATTGGGGACTAATTGAATTCCAAAGGGAGGAAAGAAGCGAGAAAATCTCCATCACATAATTGACATTCCGCTTATCTTTGGAGCGCCACTCTCACCCGCTCCCCTGGCTGTTCCGGATGAATTAAAAGGTGTGGTCAGATCCTTGGGATCCCAGTTAATCCCCGACCTCGACATAAACGGTGGTAGTCATGGTGCTACACTCAGAGGAATCCCTGAAATTAAGCTTGAATAATGGCTGTAGGAATGTTTGGACACTCTAAAAACACATATAGTAATAATTATCGATAATTGACATATCGGAAATGATCGCTTATTGCGTCAAAACGTCGATAAAATATCAAAATCGTTTTAAGTTGGATAATCTAACCATACTCATAGATACCGCAGGATAAAAACACATCGATAGGGTCTCCTAAGTGGACTTTCGCCAAGTGTAGCCTGACAGGATTCTGCGTAAGCTGCCAGGACGAAGGGCTACAACTAATAACACAACTTTCGGGCGACATCAAACGTTGTCAGGTCATTTGGAGCGCTTTCCCGGCTGACCGCAGGAGCACCGCAAGGACATCGTCACCTCATTTCCTCCTGGCCCACCAGGCATTCGCAACTCATTGCGGCTCATAAATCTAAACGGCACCACGCACTTACTCTTAATGGCTTTTTATTGCGAGCAAATTTAAGGGCAGCGGCCATCGACGGACCGAAATCCCTTCCCATAGAATGCCCAGTCACCGGGGCGCCGCCACTGTCAATTTAATAAACATAAATTAATATGCAAATTGCAGCGCGAAATTTTAATTGAAAATCGGTTTTGGGGTAAAAATACTTTTGCGGCAGAGGCTGGCTGTAATTTTTGGAACTGCCAAATTGTATTTATGTCAATCGCCGGCATTTCGTATCTCTTTTATGGCGCAAACTAAATCTCTTTGAATCTCTTCTAGGCTTAATTGTTTGTGACTCATTCAAAGTTTGCTGTTTTTGCTCTACATATTATAATTATTATATATATTATATATTATTAATTATTACAGAATTCCTATTTGTTATTTAAACTATAGGGAACTCCACCAAACCACACCTTTAACCAAACTGCATTGTGGTTACTTATTTATTCCAGGTTACTTATTTATTATTATTATTTATTCTGCCTTCCGCAGTCACATACTTTGTGAAAAGCAAAAACTTGGGCTTTCCCTATAAACTTTGGCAAGGCCTTCATCTCTCTTCATTATTTTGTCTGATTTCCATGGCAATAACTTTTCCAACTTCGTTGGGAATTCCGTGCCTTTGATTAAAAACAATTCAGGAACAGAACACTGGTTGCTGAGACCAGCTTACATTCAATATTTACTGGATTTGTGCAAGGGAATGTAAAAGGATTTCCTTTATCCTCTGACGGAAATATTGCCACCGTTTGATTTACATAATTCATTTAAAGGATCCTTTTTGCTTTGCCTTTCGATCCCTCTGGTTATTGTCTCCCAGAGCCAGGCCAACATCTTGGACAGATCTTGGACAGATCTTGGAGCGGCCCGGCTTTTGTTATTTCGATTGGCAAACAAACATTTGCAGTTAAAGTAGATAAAAATATATATGTGTATATAAACTGGCGAGTGTCTGGCATATATCTGCTCGATAAACACACAACAACAAAGACAACAAAGAGAATGTTTATTTTTCCCGGCGGGGAGACACGTACGCATGATCATCGCCATTGACACTGGCTTCCAGGGAGAGCTCCTCCTGTTGCGCGGCTTGCTTCCGATTTTCGCGAACTAATCGTATTTAATTTTGGCACAACAACAAAAAGGAAAACAAATTAACTTCGCCACACACTTCGCAGCGAGATCGTGGCGGGGATCGCACAGCTCACAGCTCACAGCTCACGGATCGCGGATGGGGATGGGGATGGATATATGTGTGTTTTCCCGATTTTTCATCCGCAGCGCCGCGCGTTCGCTGCCAACGATAACAAACAACTGAGCGGAAAACGGCATGCCGAGGCGAGCGAGCTGCTGCCTGCAACATGTGGCATGTGGCAGAGACCCACCCCGCCGGCATCCCGCCTCCATCCCCATTCCCACCCAGCGCACTCATTCACCAAGCCGGTTCCGCTCCGAATTTATGAATGAAAAGCGCCGCGTGGAAAAGCTTTGGCCGGCCAACGAGTTCCCCCAAGTTCAAGGTGAAAAGCCCTTCTGGGTGGGAAAGCTCCAGGAAGGCCGAGAGCGGTCTTCGGGGCTCCACTCGAACTGCCAGTTACTTTTGGAATACATTTCGAAGTATGTCACCAACTGAAAGGAGATGTGAGTTGGGTGTGGTAAAGGATGTAGTGAATTTTGCACGGCTTTTACCATGGGAAAAGTGCCCTGACCACTAAGATAATACGAGACAGTTGCCGACCTGGAGATAGTAAAAGTTAAGGAGACATCTGAGTCATTTTTAACACAAAACCTTAGTTGGTTTTAAAATAAATTCTAAGATTATCTACGAACGTTTAGCCAAGGCAAAGATTACCTAAGAACCTCTTAATTATATTGTATGTTATGTTATTATTAATAATATAATACAACTGAGATCCCACAAACAGGAGAATATACAAATTAAGTAGACATTTGAGGAATTTTCAACACAAATAGGACCACATGAACAAGGCGTGATTTCGGAGTGATAGAAGGCTGTAGTGAATTTAGCACATATCTATCCACAGAAGAGTCACCACTAAGATTATATAATTCTGTTATCTGATAGAGAGATACAGAATCCACGAGTTAAAGAATTTAAAATAATCATCTAAGTAACTTATTGGTTTCTCAATAAGAAATGTATCCCTAATAAGTCTTCAATTTTTAGTGGGTATTAAATGATTCATTTGTCGAGTCCTTGACTTAATCTCCCCCACTCGGAACACTTTGACGCAGTACTTAGACGCAGCTTTGATAAATAACTTATTTAATATTAAAACATAATTTACAAGTACAGGTAAAAGATAAGTGAAAGCGGGAGGAAAAAAAACAAAAAAAAATGTAAAGTGGGCCTAAGGTAAGCCTCAGTAGTGGTGGTAATTGTGGCGCTGCTGCTGCTGCGCCAGGTGGGCCTGGGCGAAGATGTGCTCCAGCTCCGCGTCGCTCAGCTGGTCGAAGATGCCGCCATGGCTGCCCACGCCGGAGCTGCCGGAGCTGCCGGAGCTCAGGGGCGACGGCTGAGAGCCCACGGGTGGCAGGTAACCTGGAACGGGGAACGGAAAGGGGACGTCGTGGTTACTCAATGGCAATGTGGCCATGTCCCTAGGACTCACCTTCAGCCGGCGAACTGCCGTAGGGCGGCAGCAGCGTGATCGAGGGACGGTTGGGCGAGGCTGGCGAGGATTCGGCGGGCGGCTGGTAGAAGACAGGCTTCCACGGCTGCTGCTGGGTGGGTCGCTGAGTGGGCAATGGCACTGGCGGCAGCTCCGGCTCTGGCTGAGGCTCCGGCTGCGGCTGTGGCTGCGACTGCGGCGTCTGGGGAATCTGCGGCGAGGCTATCCCGGTGCCCGATTCTGGCAGAACGGGCTGGGATCCTGGAAGCGGAACTATGCCGCCCGGAAACTGCGCCTCTGGCTGGATGAAAGTGGGCGGCTGCTGGGGCAGTGGTGGCTGCGGAGCAGCCGGGAAGAACTGATTGGTCGAGGGGGGACTGGGGAAAGCGGGAACCGAGGGCACCGAGGGCACTGAAGGAACTGAAGGCACGGCGGGCCCTGCCGGCGCCTGGGGGAACTGCGGGATCTGTGGGAAGCCCGGAAACGGCTGGGCGATCCCGGGGAACTGAGGCAGCCCGGGGAACTGCGGGAACTGAGGAATCTGCGGGATCTGCGGGATCTGCGGCACCTGCGGTATGGCAGGGATCTGTGGTATCTGGGGAACCTGCGGCACTTCGGGGGCCTCGGGAGCAGCTGGAATCGCTGGTTGGGCGGGCACCGGCGCCGCCGGCAGAGCGGGCTGAGCTGGCTGGAAGCTGAAGGTGGGCACGCCCGGGAACTGAGGTACCGCAGGCAGGTCAACGGTCGGCGGCGAGGGAAGGCCAAAGGTCACCGAGGGCTGCACGGGCTGGGCGGGCTGAAGGGGCTGGACAGGCTGAACTCCAAAGGTCACCGTGGGATGGACGGGATGGACGGGCTGCACGGGCTGGATGGGCTGCAGGGGCTGAAAGTGTGTCACCGGCTGGACGGGCTGGACGGGCTGAACGGGCTGTACGGGCTGCAGGGGCAGAGGCTGGATTGTTGGGATGGACGGGATGGACTGGACAGGCTGCACTGGCTGGACAGGCACAGCGGGAGCTGTCGGAGCGAAGGCCTGCACATAGGTGGGCTGCAAGGAAGAGAACCTGTGAGTCTCTGAATCTCTGGAGGCTTCGAGTTACTGTTTTCTCACCTGCACGGCATGGACATGGCCATGGGCAGGGGCATGGAAGTGCAGCGGCTTCACCGCCGACTGGAAGACCACCGGCTTCTGCAGGTGCTGGTGCGGGTAGTTGACGCTGTACGAGGAGACCACGGCGTGGCCAGGACGCAGGACATACGAGGGCGGCGCCGCCACTCCGGTCGACAAGGCCGTGGCCACGCCGCCGGGAATGACACTGGCCACTCCAGCGGGCAGGCCAACAGGCAGGCCAGCGGGCAGGCCAACGGGCAGGGCTGTGGCCAGGGCGGGAGTGAGGGCTCCTGGCAGCAGAGCTCCTCCCAGGGCGGGTGCCTGGGCCAGAGTGGGCACCAGGCCGGAGCCAGCTAGCAGGGGACGCAGCCCCCCATGTCCGTGCTTGATGAAGTGGCGCTGGGAGGGAGCGGCGGCCAGGAAGGCACTGCCTCCGGGCAGCTGCAGGCTGTAGCCGTAGTGGGCGGCATAGGTCCGGGCGGGCCAGTGGCCATGGAGGTGGCCAGCTGCTCCGTGCAGAATGCCCCGCTTGTGCTTGCTAGTGGTGATCTCTGGCTCGGGCTCCGCCTCCGTCGCCTGGACGGGCCTCTCCTCTACTGTTGGTGGTGGCGCCTCCTCCGATCCGCCACTCACCGCCGTGGTGGTGGGCGTGGTGCTGGCCGGCGGCGGCGAGGGGGATCTCCTTGAGTTGCGCAAACGCAGACCAGCCTCGGCTCCGTCGCCGAAGGTCAAAACAAGGGCCAGGCAGACCAGGAGACGGAGGCTCCGCGAGCTCGTAAGGAAGTGCATCTCTGCTGGGACTCTCCTCAGGTGTTTCCTTGTGTCCAGGTGGGTGGAGGTGGAGGTGGTAATCCGTTTGGAGCGCCGATGATTATGTCAACGCAGCGATCGACGCCAAGAAAATGAAGTGAACTTCCTTGGTCGCTGTTGTATTTATAAAGCGGACATCGCGGCACACTGGCCGCCGTCGGTGGCAGCCCCCTGTGCATACCAAGTGGCCCAGTGGCCAAGTGGGGTCTTGGTAGCAATGCACCGCAGATCGGGGGCCCAAGGGAGCGACGGCGCCGCTGGTCAGTTTATGACTTTTACGCTGCCATTTCACCTGCCGCTCAGCCAGTGGCACCGCCACCCGCTCATCCCCTCCCAAGTGCCAGTCCCGGCACTAAACACGACACCTCATTATGCTAATGCCGCTGGCCAAGCACAGTGGGCCTCCCCATGGGTACTCTGAGCAAAATCCAAGACATTTAAATCAACATCCATTCAGATAATTAAATGTGTGTGTTTTTATTTAAATATCGCGGCTTAAACAAATTCGTTACTTACTTTATGTTGTGTTTTCTAAACCAAATTCAATGAATAAAATGAAGATAAACAATGGGAAATTGTTAAATACAAGGATTACATATATTATATTACAAATTTTCTAATTTGTTGCTATTTTTATTATGTTTTATAGCCATAACCCGGTCAAATCAGCCACGATTTCGCTTCGTAATGTCTTTCTGGGTCGGTTTTTCCTGGGTTTATAGATCTGCATACTCTGTCTATAAATATTTGAAAATAACATTTTTGTCGATTTTTGACAATTTTAATGATGTAACCTCTTATCATTTTCTCAAAAATTGCCCAAAATTTGTTTTCTTGTTTTTTCCCATATTTTAGATTAAAATAACGAAGATTTTAATGGCAAATCAAACAGTATACGGCATTTGGCTGTCATTCCATTTTTGGCTAAATTATGGTCTTCAGAAGACATCAAATACGGATTTTTGGGTCCTTAAATCGGCATTTTTATATCCTAATTTTCGGTCAAATCATATTTAAGGCAATATTTTATTATTAAATAATTAAGATTTTAGCGGCGATTCCGAATATGAACGGCATTTGGCTGTCATTCCATTTTTGGCTAAATTATGGTCTTCAGAAGACATCAAATACGAATTTTTGGGTCCTTAAATCGGCATTTTTATATCCTAATTTATGGTCAAGCCATTTTTAATGTACAATTTTATTATTGAATAATTAAGATTTTAGCGGCGATTCCGAAAATGTATGGCATTTGGCTGTCATTCCATTTTTGGCTAAATTATGGTCTTCAGAAGACATCAAATGCGGATTTTTGGGTCCTTAAATCGGCATTTTTATATCCTAATTTTCGGTCAATTCATATTTAAGGCAATATTTTATTATTAAATAATTAAGATTTTAGCGGCGATTCCGAATATGAA
>VNKC01001204.1:0-45772 GCA_008042775.1 Drosophila pectinifera | reverse complement strand
GCTAAAACAGCCTTGAAAACAGCGATTCGGAATATATATGGCATTTGGCTGTCATTCCATTTTTGGCTAAATTATGCTCTCCAGAAGACCTCAAGTATGCGGATATTTGGGTCCTTAAATTGGCATTTTTATATCATAATTTTTGGAAAAATCAAACTTAAGAATAACCATTACTTGGCCAAAACAGCCTTGAAAACAGCGATTCGGAATATATATGGCATTTGGCTGTCGTTCCATTCTCGGCCAAATTATGCTCTCCAGAAGACCTCAAGTATGCGGATATTTGGGTCCTTAAATTGCCATTTTTATATCATAATTTTTGGAAAAATCAAACTTAAGAATAACCATCCTTAAATTGCCATTTTTATATCATAATTTTTGGAAAAATCAAACTTAAGAATAACCTTTACTTGGCCAAAACAGCCTTGAAAACAGCGATTCGGAATATATATGGCATTTGGCTGTCGTTCTATTTTTGGCCAAATTATGCTCTCCAAAAAACCTCAAGTATATATCCTCCAATATGGGTCTATTTTAGAGACTTTATATCAGAGATCGCTATTTATATACCCTTACAGATATAATTACTCTTGCTCATATAATTACGATCGAAATACCAGGCGACTAGAAATAATAGCTTATTACTTTGAAATGTATCTAGCCTAAAATCATTATTTTAGATTAAGGTACAAAGGTCACCCGTTCGAAAATTTCATATTTTCTCCAATGGTTAGGAGATCGTCGTTTGTTCCGAGTGCTTGCCCAGTTGGCCCATTCCCAAATCGGGAGTGCAGGGTATCCCCCAGCCAGACCCTCTTACCATTTAGCACTCTCGTTCGTTATTTTCGCACATGTTTGCATTATGGTTCATAATTATAGGCGCTGTTCGTGTGCCAGCATATGCCGGGCAGCATGGGTACTCTGAATGTCAGAAGTTATGGCTTCCGAAGTGGGCGTGTGCCACAGCCCCTCAGCCCCTCAGTGGAGCTGAAACATTCTGTGGGAGAGCGCACGAAAATGAGTTGGCAATAATCGCCGCTGGCCACACCAAGCTCCGACTCCGACTCCAATTCCGACGCCAACGCCCACGGGCGCAGAACACTTCGCCACTTCGGATCGAGATGGTAGCCAGGAGATAGTCCGAGTCCACCTTTCTACCCCCGGACTGGGAAACCCTAAGATTTTAAGTACTCGGCGGCCTTTGTTTTTGTGATTTCCAGTGAATTATGAAAACGGCAAATGAACTACGACTGCCCGGGAATAACTAACTACTCAGAGCCTCTTCAGATGGGCCAAAAGCCGCTGATAAAAGAATAATAAAACCAAAACCCAAACTGGAGGTATGAGAGACCCAGAAGTGGCGCTTTAGTCAGCTATAATAAAATGTTTTCACTGTACCTGTTCAGAGCCCAGTTGAGCTCAGTTTCCTCTGCTTATTCGGTTCCCTTTGCCCGTCACACTTTCTTCAACTCGAAGTGATGTAAATTTTGACAGAGCAAACAATTGAAATGAGACAAAAACCTGGCGCTGAAAGGTCTCTGTCTTTCCTCTCTCTCAGAACGCACATGTCCCTCTCTTTCTGGGACATGTCTCAAGTGCGTGCCAGCGGAAAAAGAGGCAACGCCTGATTAATTTGAACTGATAAGGCTGTCATTTGGCTTTTGTTTGATGTTGTGTAGGCTGAACTGAAACGTTGCGCAGGCGCAAGACATTTTCCAGGTTAGACGCCCGATAAACAACTACAACGGCAGTGCCGTAAGGTAACAACATTAACAACAGAGCATTCCCTTTATCTTTATCGCATTTTGAGTGAAACATGAGCAATGTGGTTGGCATGGCTGTTGTTGTTGTTCCTCACCGCCAGCCACGTTCGAAAACAATTACCCCTAAAAGCAAGCCGAAACCAACAAGGAATCAGACACAGAGAGATGCACAGGAAAAAGTAATTGGCTGGGAATTCAAGTATTTGCCTAAAAATATTCAAATGAAATGATAAATATAATAGGAACATACAAATTATAGAACTTAAATAGGATATTTTAATATTAATTAACTAAGACAGTCAATCTTTGTTGACAAATTAGTTTATTAGCTGGTTTTTTAGAGAATGTAAAGGTAGGAGAGGGTGGCCACCAAAAAATAAAGATTTTTTATACCAATTTAAAATTGTTTCATAAAGTTTATTAAATGTTGAATGATTCCAACTACCTCACAAGGTTTTGAAGTGACGTTATGAGACATTTTTGTAAGCTAAGAAAACGGCTTAGTTGTTGGCCTGATTACAAGCTAAAATGAATATTACATTACCAATATTAAATTCCATTTATTGCCGTGTAGAGCGATAAGCATCAAGAGAAGGTTTTTAACGCATCGTCAACAACGCCACCAGCGAGCGGCAACCACAACGCCCAGGGGCGACTTTTGACAACTGGCAACTGGCGAGCGGCAACCTCAGCGGTCCGGGTCCAGTGGCCATTGCAAATTCGGCGTAAACCCGCTGACGGAATCTGCCAGGAAGCAGTGATCTCTCCACTCCTGGAGATCGGTGGGCTGTGCCCTAATAAAGTTGTACCTCGATGTGGCTGAAGCTGCTGATGCTCTTAGCCACATGGTCGTTGGTTGCATGCATTTTCTGCTGACCGTTAAGTATCTTCGGCAAACGCTAATAGCTTGCAGCTGTGCTCTGCTCAACTACAGTATCTGCTGGCGATCTGCGATCGCTAAAGAAATCCTTTCCCCCAATCCCCCGAACCCCCTGGTGGAAAGCCCCCTGGAAAAGAGCTGAGAGGCTATACATAATTTAGCCAAGTTGGGGCCATAAACTGCAGCGGCAGCTTTAAATTATGAGCGGGTTGGCAGCAGCAACTGCAGCCGAGTTCATTTCGCTGCCTCACATTTCCAATTATAGACAGAGAAGCATATTTCACTCGATGTTGGCGGCAAGAGGAGCAGGTGTTACCCTGGAACAAACAGGGTATGCAATTCGAGAAAGTTTCAGCTAATTATTTACATTAATTTTAGATTTTTAGATTAATACGGAATAAATAAAGAAAGAGATATAAGGGCATAATAATTACTTAACTACCAACAGTGGGGAGGCAGTCTTATCTTGAATGTTTTGTTATTTTTAAGAGCATTAAATCCTTCGAAGTAATAATTAATATTTAAATCTTTAATTTAGGTATCTAGCCCCACCATATACCCTTCGAAATACAGGGTACAGGGTAGCACCTGGCAGTTGATCTAGTCTGCTAGTCGTTTCACCTGTTGCTGATGCTCAACTGATGGTGATGGTGCCTGTGCTGGAATAGCGAACCCCATTCCGCATCCACGCCCCGATCACCGGCATGCACAACATAAATTCAGGGGCTGGCTCACTTGGGTGTTGGAGACCCAAAGCCCAGCTCCATCTCCAGCTCCAGCTCCAGCGCCAACTCCTCGGGAGCTCCTGCTGCTGAGGCTGCACTAATTTATAGTTTGCGGACTAGCCGAGTGACTGACAGACGGCAGGCAGGGAGGCTCAAGATGCCGCACTGAAATACTGAGAGAGTGAAATACTGAAAGACTGAGAGACTGGCAGGTCGCGAGGACACTCCGACAGACGGACAAATTATTTGCTTGGCCGCGTTCGCAGCCTTTTTTGGCGGCTACTGGTTTGGAGATTCGACATTTCGCTGGCAGCCAAAACTGAATGCAAACCCACGAGTTGACAAGGCTGGGCGACGATAAGCATCAGATACTTATACTGGGACATGGCCAGGCCCGCGCATCTACGAGATACTTTGCGTTCCTTATCGCCCGATCGCCTTGTTTCGGGCATTTTCTCGTGTAATTTGCGCCCGGACGACTGCTCTGCATACAAATGAGACCGAGAAAAGGCCCCTGAAAATACAAAGCACTTGCTGTCCAGTTACTGGGCCCCAAATCCTTTGCCCAAATACTCGGACGAGAGATTCAATTAAAATTATGATTTTGCATAAATCGAGAGCATGAGAACCAGGCTCGGGGGAGTCGCCGCAATTTGTATCTAATGAATCACTTGGCCGCAGCCAACCACAAATTAAATGGATTTCGGACAAAAGAAACCCATCTGCTGTTCACTCCGCACTCGTGGGCGGCGCCAAGTCGAAATGAAAAATGCCGGGTGCCTTTGTTATTGCCACTGGATTTCGGATTTCGGATTTTGGACTTGGGTTTGGATTTCGGTTACGACTTTATCTCACCAACTTTGTGGTTAGAAGTGATGAATGAAAATCCGACAAAGAGCCAAAAGGGAAAAAGAATGCGTGTGCCACAAAACTAAATGGTGATTTCGGCTCTTTCGGCTGGAGTTTCCAGGCAACCGAACTTCATTAAATTCTGAGATCCGTAAAATATGCAAAGGCGTGCCCGGTCGAAGCAGATTATCGCTGGGGCCACCGCTGCAAACTGACTTTTAATATATGATAATTAATTCATTATCGATGCTGTGACGATGCTCCAGACGGGCAGACTGGCAGACAGGCCAGACAGGCAGCCCGACAGCGCTGACAAGGATTTCACTTGCAATTAAAACGAACAAGCCACAAAAATTGCAGTCAGTCCCATCTCCGGCTCCTTGTTCTCCTGCCAGACAGACAGACTCGGGTATCCCGGACTCCTCCTCTGCCGGCTTCCTTCCAGGCAGCCTTCATTCATTAAAGCGCGCCCCAAACTGAGCCCCGACATGGACTAAAAACTGATTATCTGCATATAAGCCAACTAAAAACTGGATGCAGCGAGAAGGCAAAAAATAATTGCCCAGAACTGTTTAACATATCACGAGAGTCAAAGAGTCGACCAGGCCGGGGGACACTGTCGAGTGAGTCTTTTATAAAAATTCGCAACATGTCATTGGATCCGATGCCGTATCGTGAGGCACCCTCAACTCTCTGGAACGGATCGGACCGTTCATTGTCTGCTCAGGACATGGACACGGACATCGACGTAGACGTGGACGCGGACGCGGACGTGAAACGTGGACGTGGACATGTCAATGTCTATCTACCTCTGTCGCTCACAGTCCCCGATCCATATCGCCCGAAAGTTAACGCTTTAGCGGCTTAAACATGGCTTTTAGCGTTAATTAACAACGAATTTTCGCAAAAATGCAAAATGCGCGCGGCAACAGGAAGCTGGCCGAACAACAAGTAGACAGAATGTTCGCTGACACGAAACCGATAAGCCGGCCAACCTCAGCAACATCGTCGATGTGGCCAACAAGCCGAAAAACATCCAAGTTCAAGGCCCCTCGAGGTGGATTTAAAGTCCCAATCGCTGTCTGGCATGCAAAGTTCTTTTCTCTTTGTTAATGGAAAGCATTATTCATGTTGGGCGGATTTCGGAACCAATTAAAGAAAATTTTGTGGCAGTTAATTGACCATTTCATTCATACCATTTAATCCTGATTGGGTTGTTTGCGACTTTATTTAATTTGGTTTCAATTGGATTTACTTTCTTCTTTCAGATTGGTTTACTATAAGCCCTTGCATATCCGTAAGTGTATCGACTTAGGTGTTAACTATGAGAATCGCAGAGAAGGGCTAATTTTTTTACTATAAGCCCTGGCAAATTCGAATGTCTCCACTTAGCTATTAACAGTGAGAATCGCAGAGAAGGGCTTATTTTTTACTATAAGCCCTTGCATATCCGTATGTGTCTCGACTTAGGTATTAACTATGAGAATCGCAGAGAAGGGCTGTTTTTTTTACTATAAGCCCTGGCAAATTCGAATGTCTCGACTTAGCTATTAACAGTGAGAATCGCAGAGAAGGGCCCTGTTAACTAGAAAGTAAATAAAAACGTTGAATTATGTTTAATTTTTGTATAATATATTCGGTTTTATTCAAGCAAACTAAAAATTAACAAACTTGTTTAAACATTTCTTGGTTAGATCTGAGCACACTAGATCTACTATATACAGGCATACCGCTAGTTTAGGCCAATTTATTAGACTGCATTACAGTATTACACAGCAGAGGGTCAAGCGGTCTCTCTGGAGCTAAGTTAACTTAAACGTAGACTAGACCATTAATTTAACTAAGAGCTAGGTCGGCTGGAATGGGCCGTGTAACGCTATAGGGAAGCACTTGGAAGTGTGTTGGAAGATTGCAAGACCTAGAGCTACAGTGAAACTTAGACCATTAGGAAGCACATCTGTCGAGCTGGAAGCCGCTATATATACAAAGAACCGTTCGTTACTCGTATACCATATACACTTAATGTTACATCACAGTGGCGAGATTTGTTATATTTTTTAGACGCCTGCCCCATCGGTTCACAACCGATCCGGCGGCAGACGTGCGCCTGCAACAGCCAAATGGGATCCGTATCCGGATCAGGATCCGGATCAGGAACGGGACCAGACAGCTCATCTGGGCGGGCAGAAGCTGAAGTAGGGGAAGAGCTGACAGTGCAGGGAGTAGAAGCGCTTGGGATCGGTCTTCAGATCGAAGCCGTCCACCTTGATCACGTTCCACTGGTTCTTCATGTGCGCATAGCTGAAGGACACCTGGTCGTGGAACGTATCCTGGCGAATGAACTCCATGGGCTCCAGATGCGAGTGGAAGTTGTCCACCACCGTCAACGGAACCTTGAGCAAGTGTTCTGTAAGGAGAGAAGATATATGTTATATATAGAAACATGGCTCTTGAAGCTCCATAAAACTCTGTGAACCTCTGGTAAAACTCACCTATTATGAAGCCCATGGTGACATCGTCCGGAAAGCGTATCTTGTCGCCGATGCTGATGAACTTGCCGCCACCTGCTATGGGCAGCATCTTGAGGGTCAGGGCCCGGCTGAGACAGAAGCCGGCGCCGCCAGTGGCGAACCAGAAGGTTATCTTCTTGTTGGTCGTCGTGTTCTTCTGCGGGGGAAGAAACGAGATTAACGGAAGAACTGGCTCATGAATGGATGGCCCAGAAAGGATGACCAAAGGATAAACTAAAATAAATATCAACTTTTTGGGGTCCGCATTCTGGTTTTTGGCAATGGCCCAGAGAAAATTGAGCCGCAAAGCCGAAAAGCAGTCAAGCTGGCCTGATTAATTGACCATGTAAATGGACATGTGCGAGTTGGAAACTTAATACATGGGCCTGGCCAAAGCGTAAGCCGAGACTTGGGCCTGACAGGATCTCTCTCCCGCAAATGAAGCGTAAAGTTTGGGGTTTTTTCTTATTATTTTTCTTAATTATGCATGCAGCTCCGATCAGGGCACTCTACCTGGGGAGTTGGCTTGAACGCTTACCGTTCGATTCCAACCCTGGCCTGGAGCTGGCACAATTGCTGCGTTGGAGCTGGCCGAGATCAGCTGGCCATATTTCAAATGGCGCGGACGGGAAACAAGTTCGAATTCGGTGCCAAACTGGGACTCGGACTGGGATTGAGGCTGCTGCCGTTGCTAGTGCCGCGCCAGATCATATCGGTTATTAATGATAGCTTGCGCTGGCAGCTGGAAGCCAAATGGCGGCATAGACAAATGGCCATGGAAGCCACATAAATAACGGCTTGCCACGGACCGAGTGGGATCGAGCTGGGCCTGGCCTGGCCAGAAGACGGAGAAAGGCGATCGATCGCCAGCGTGGGGCTGGGGCTTGTAATTACGAACTCTATATAGGAAAATATGCAGAAATAACAGGCATTTGCACTTACGCTGTCCAAGTGGATCTCCAGCGGCGACGAGATGCTCGGCTTGCCCAGATACCAGTCCACGCTGGGACTATACTCGTCGAGGAGCTTCACCAGCCTCGGTACATTGACATAGTTGTCATCGTCAAAGTGACAGAACCACCTGGAAATACACAGAGAGACAGGCACACTCATTACCAAACCAGATCTCCGAGAGGAAGTTACATTTAAATCTTACTTAATATTACTTATTACTACAAAATGCCCGTCCACGTGCAGCTAACGCTGGAGGAGCTGACCCGGATCGCTCTCGGAGTTCCAGAGCTGACCCACACCAACGTGGCCGTGCTCCATAGCCTGTTGAATGTGCTGCTCAAGAAACTCAACTGCCAGCAGGATGTGGTCAGCATTAGTGGCTTCGAGGGCAAGTGCATGGAGCGGATCCTCGAGCAGTCTAAGATCTCTCCACTGCCCTTCGATGTGCAGTCCATAGTGCCCATCTCGGAGCAGTTGGACAAGGTGCAGCTGATGGAGCAGCGCATACGCCAGCTGGAGACCAAGCTCGAGTGCCACTTCAAGCAGATTCGCATATGCAACAGGGCCAAGGACCACAAGCTCATGGTCCACAACGCCGAGCAGTATGCCTCGCCCTGCGAGGATCTCTGCACCACCTGCGACGAGGACAACAAGATTGCCTGCAGTCTGCTGGCCAACGTGGACTTCATGAAGAAGCTGATGCGGCGCATAGCCACCCCGATCCTCGATATGATGGATCAGGTCAGCCAGAAGCTGGAGAAGTTCTATGCCACGCTGCAGCAGTTCCTGCAGCAAACTGAGGCGCTGTTCAAGCGCCTGGAGCTGGTCAAGCAGTGTGTGGTGGAGATCGAGGGCCTGCGGGCCCTCGTCCAGGAGTACAACCTGACCTTCATCGGTACGATGGAGGAGCTGCAGGACATGCTGGACAGCAAGCTGGACAAGGTGCACATGCCGGCGCTGAAGAAGTACATACGCGACCGCTTCGACGACATCGATCACCGGCTGCAGCTGATCGAGGAGAAGGAGTCGTGTCCGCGTGTCGCCGGCTTCATCAACACCGGCCTCACTTGCCTCTCCTGCAACAGCACGCGGGTGGGCACGGATGTCAGTCCCCAGACCATGGGCGTCTTCCCAGATGCTCCTCTCAGGGACAATAAAAGCGCACCGGTGAACTGCCAGAAGAACTTGGCCTGCCGCGCCGTGGAGAAGGAACCCCCTCTGATGGTGCGTGTTAATAAGCTAGATCTCAATGTCCTGGCCGAGCGACTGAGTCGCCCGGCCTCCGGGAAGGTGTGCAAGCTGCCCGAAGCCAATGATGTCCTCTACGGCATACGCAGTTCCTGCATATCCAATATCTAGATATATATATAGTAATTCCCGTTCTCCAAATCGTTCGTTTAGCAATAAAGCAAGGCTGTTGCCGTTAAGCCGCATAAAAAGTGCACTAATTTAGATTGCAATTACCGAGCCGCTGGCCGAGAGCTCGATAAAGATCCGCGAGTCTGCGCCGCCAGCTGCAGTTTTTGTAGTGACAAACGATCAGCCATATCCGGTAGCCGGCGGTGGACTAATGATGGCATTAAGCGGCAGCAGCTGAGGGAACTCCAACTCCAGCTTCAGCTCCAGCTTCAGCTCCCAGCTCCAACTCCAACTCCATCATTATCATACTGGGCCTGGTCACAGTTCCCTGACCAGCAAGGGGATGCCCGACTTAAGGAATTCGCTTGGAATCTTGCAAGTCATAGTTCAGGGATATAGGCATTAATATATTTTCCCTATTTAAAGCTTGTTTGAGCCATGATTGAGCTATCTTGGTAGTTAACAATGTCTTGATTCCCGAAGAGTATATCCTTCTTCGGCCTTTGAAGCCCCTTTCTTTGGGCTCTCAACTTTCGTTGAGCTCGTAAGTATTCAATAAAATCGGATTGAATCTTGGAGGATTGGCTTGTCTTGTCGTTGCGTCTGTTGGGTAATTTAATATAATTTTTATTGCATAAGCCGCGACTCCGGCCAGCTGCGAGGGGGCAGGGCAGAGTGTGTGTGTGTGGCAGAAGCTAGTCCTAAGCATGGCATTCATAAATTGCCTGCCTGGATGGGGCCGCTGCTGTTGCCACATGCGATACCTGTGCGACTCCCCGATTCCTGCCCCTATATAGTATAAATACTGCCATTTCCCGGCGCTGCCAGTCCGCCTTTGGCTTCGTGCCGCATAAAAATGCGCGTTTAATTTGCTTAATTATGCAGAGAGCATAGCCCAGTCAGTTGCCTGGCGGCAGCTGCTTTCCCCTGTTTTTCCACCAAATTGAAATCTAGCCACTATTTTATGTTCGATGTCGTTTAATTAACGCCAGCCCCCGTCTTTGATTTCATTGGCATTTATGAAAATGTTTTCATTTGTTGCTCCCCTCGGTTCCCCCGACTCGGGTTATCGATTCGGGGATCGCTGATGGTGGCTTTTCTTCGATTCTCCTTCTCGAAACTATTTTGTTTGTTTGTTTGTTTGGCTTTGCCGGTTTCTCGGTGTTTCCCTGTTTATCTCTGCATCGGATTGCACTTCTTAATGCAGACAAAAAAAGTAGTCATCAAATGTATAAATAATAGAGGAATATCTAATGGAAAAGTTGATAAAAAGGACGTTATTATGGGTTTTTAGCCAGGAGAAGCTCAACATGTTCCTAGCAACATTTGTCTAGCAACATTGACTTGAGCATTTACTGTGGCGGAATTTCCTCAATTAAAAAATCTTTAAATAGTTCATTAGAAAATCTCGAAATTTCTGCCAGTGTAGCTGAGTATGTGTCGGTTACCCGAGACTAAAATTGAAATGCGAAACGAGTGCAAACTTTAGTTTATTTCCATAGCCATTTTTCCAATTATTCGCGCTGCTGCCGCGGCAGCCGCTGCCATAGCTTTTGCTTTTGCTTTGGCTCTGGCTGTGGCCCCGGCTTTAGTTATATATGCTGCTGATGTGGGCAGATTTCGATCAGCTGCCAGCTGGGTTCTCCGTCTCCTCGGGCCCCCTTTCACCCACAGCCGCATCCGCATCCCAATCCTCTGAAGAAAACCCGCTGGCGGGGCGTTGGCGGCCATTCCATTCCACATTGCAGGCGAAATGAGTTTATGTCTGGGGCCACAATAAAAAATGATTGACGGGGCACTTCAAGTCGGGCGAAAAGGAGATATATCTGGAGATATATATGCCGAGTTTCAGGCCCCGATGCTTGGGCTTAATAGATTTCGCATTAAGAGCGAGCGGCAGCGAAGGCAACTTAGTAAGGAGCGCACACTCCGCGCTAAAAGTATTTTGACAGCCGGCCGAAAAGATAAGCGATCGCCAAAAACCCAACAGACGACGATGACGAACTGATTTCATTCCGTTTCGTTTT
This sequence comes from Drosophila pectinifera, assembly GCA_008042775.1. Classification (NCBI taxonomy): domain Eukaryota; kingdom Metazoa; phylum Arthropoda; class Insecta; order Diptera; family Drosophilidae; genus Drosophila; species Drosophila pectinifera. The sequence continues at coordinate 34,705 of VNKC01001204.1, read as the reverse complement.
GTTTTTGGGCCTCGGACTGGGATTGGGATTGGGTTTGGGCCTCACTCCTTGGAGGCTCTCCTGCAATTAGCAATAAGTCAGCTGTCATCTGGCCAAGCAGCAGAAAGTATCTGTCCAGAGTCGGGTTTCGCCTCGCCGATTGATACAAATCAATGTGTCATGATGTCTGCCCTGCGATTCTTGTTTTTTACTCTCTGTTTTTGTGTCTTTGTGGGGGCAGACAACAAGATATTTACATTAAGCAGCAGCAGCAGCCACACAACCACTTAAGTCAACCGATCTGCCCGCCTCATTAACGGAGGCAACAGCCACACGAGTGGCGACTGCATCTCCAGCCGAAAAGGGAAATTAATCTTTCCATTTCGAATGCAGTTTCGATGCATTCCGAGTGCACAGGGAAAAACTTCAGATTTGTCATTAAATTAATCCTTCATCTTAGGATTTAATATTAACTATTTTTTGGTTATCCTGACCATCAAGAGGGAAGGATTGTTCATTGCTCTCTATTCTATATTTTTATATGTTAGGACTCCATATGAAATAAAACAAAGTGAGAAAAAGAGTAGCTTTTTTTAAAATTGCATAGCTATGTTAATAAATAGCCATTTAACTTTAAAAAAGGTTAGGCTTAGTTATTTTAAAATTACAATTTGACTGCACTGGTGCATGGTTTACATTCTGTGCATACTCTGCGTAAGCCGGAAAAGGCCGAACAAAGAAATTAGCTGACTTGCGAGTCAGGGCTTTGGACACCACTGCTGTATATCAGTGATTTCCTTGTTATCTTATAACAATATTTATAATTATTATATAATAATTATTAGGAAGTGTTATATGATGATCAAACAATATTTTCCAAGTAATAAGTAAGGCTTTAGATATATTAGACGGATTTAACTATATATATTTGAGAGACACGTGTGGAAATGTATTTGTAAGCATTAAAGTTTCCTTGCTCTAGTATTTTCTTACTCTCAATATGTATTATACTATTTAAATTATAGCTCCAGTAATCGATATATATATCGATTTTAGTTAAATCATCGTTAAAACTCCTCCTTTTTTCTGTGTACATGACTCAGATATTAGAGGAGACGTGCGCCTGCGCAGAAACACGAGCATTTCTCCTTGGGCGGCTGTTGGCGAACAATTGAAACGCATTTGTCAACTGGCGTCGTTCCGAGTCTGACAAAGCAAATCATTAATCCCGAGGCACTTTGCGGGTGTATGGGGTTTGTGTCTTGCTTCTGGCGGACACTCGCACTTGAGCTCGCAAATTGAAGGCAATTGCCGGCGATTATGCGAATGGGTGTGGACTTGAGTGTGGCTCCGAGAGCGGGTGTGGGTAGGAGGGAGCGAGGCGCTAATTGAAATGTAGAGCAGAGCACAGGCACTTCCCGGATGTGGAGTAGCAATTGCATTTCCTAGTCAAACTCCATGTATACTCTCTGCTCTGACGTTGCAGTTGCATTTGCAATTGCCACGAAATTGCTTGTTTCCGCTGCCACAATTTCTGTCAAAGATTTCGGATCTCATTTTTTTTTTTCAACACAGCGACACAGTCAGAATACGCACACTCTCCCTTGGCTCCGCGGAATCAATTGAATAATTGGGATTGTTGTGGTGTCTCAGTGTCGTGGCTGTGTTCGTTAGTGCCACAAGTGGCAGATAAATGAAATTGATGCGTTTCTAAACTGGCTGAGGCTGGGGAAGTGTCGCTGAGCGCTGAGTGCTGCTGGCTCTTATTCCCCCAAAGGAAAATGGGGAAAACACTGGCGACTTCACACGCATCTCTTCGGCACTCTCTCTATAAATAGTTTACCCTGGCCGCAAAAACCGTGGAAACAGGGGAACATTTTCTCACACACAGTGCGGCAGCATCTGGCCTGGCTTTTCACATATGCGCCGCACTCTGCCCCAGGAAAATCCCATCAACGAGTGCATTACCAAGCAACATCAACGCGAGCAACATCAACTGCAACTGCAACATCAAAACCGCGATTAAAAATGTCACAGCCTTAGATGGATTTACAGTGAAAGCTCGGGTGAGTGAACACTAGAGTATCAAAACATTTTTAAGTGGATTAAACATAGAAGAAAAGAGCAATCATCTTAAAGCGAAGTAATTCATGATATATCCACTTAAACTACATGTTCGATTAGATCTCTGATATAAACACATCGATATTGTTCGATATTTCAAACCAAAACATCAATATTATCGATATTATGTATTATATTCATCACAATTATCGATACTATATATCGATATGTACCATATTTATTACATTATAATTGTATGCAGTTAACCTGATCAAATAAAAGGTTAACAAGTTAGTAATGGAGTAAGAAACTACTTTAGAAACATCTATCGATACCATCGATCCTATCCTCTAGTTCACTGTACCCAGTGTCTACTGTGACTCCTCTTTCCCCCTATTATTTTACGAGTCAGTGTGGGATTAACTGAACTTACCATAAAGGGTGAAAGGGGCCGCCTTGCCCTGGGAAATTTCATTGATGAACCGCATCGAAAGCGGGCGAATCGAATTCCCACGCACCCACAGACATCCAAATCCACATTCGGAGTACATAGTGGCATGGCAGCATTAACATCATCATCGGCCGACTTGATTGATGCCCCATTCCAGACGAGTCGATCCTTCGGCACCATTTCCCTGCCCCATTTACATTTTATGCTGTGAATATTACGCATATTACGTGTTGTAATTACACACGACCCGAAAAAAGGGGCGCTTATTGTGTCAAAATGTTGATTACGAAACGTGCCCGGTCGCCCGATGTATCCACAAGATGTGTATCCACAAGATGCGTCACAGCGAAAGGCAACGGACGGGGCCTCAGCCGCGGATTGCAATCAGATAAGTGGCCGTTTATACAATTGCCTGACAAGTTTTGCCAGCTAGCACACATTATTATTTGGCCCGAGCTGAGTATCTGCTGGATACTTTAGGTGTGGCACACACACCCAATGATCTCAGGCGAGAGGGCACACACGAACTCGGAGCCGGAGATAAATTAGAGCTTGAAACAAATAAATCGAAAGAGATTAGGCCAGGCAGCTTTGAGAAAGGAATTTAGAGTCGAAAAAACACACAAAACTAATTAATAAATTCCCCTAAGCCAGCCCTCAGCGTCGATAGCAAATGTCGCGCACAGTGGGGCACAGTGGGGCACAGCGGACCTTTGGCGCCTCCGTGGCCTGGAATTTGTACACAGGGAGAAATATTAACAGAATCAAGCATTTAAGGCATTCGTTTTTAGTCCCTTCACGTCTATAATACCATCAAGGAAATAATACCTTCAAGGAAATAATACCTTCAAGGAAATAATACCTTCAAGGAAATAATACCTTCAAGGAAACTCATTAGATAAATGATCGTACTAGTTTTTCTCTCTGTGTACCCCTGGTCATAATTGATGGTAGCTGTCGGTGGTGTTCGGTTCAATGTGGATTAGTTTTGGAGTGGGAGTTACATTGGAGGAGTCTTGAGTGACGGGCCAGGTCATCGCCTAGTTGCTCGACTGTCTGTCCCTCTATGACTTGCAGTTGCTGTCCGCTATTGTTGTAATTTTAATTAAATTGCACTAATTGTTTGGCATTATAATGGATACCCAACACCGGACCAGCCGGGCAGCCCGACAGCGGCAAACAGCAGCGGCTGCAATTAGCCATTCAAGGCGAGCGAAAGGCGTTTCCCCGCTGCCGCCGCACAGTGGGCCAAATAATTCATGTTTTATGGCAAATAAATTCAGATTGCCGAGAAGGAGAAGGCAATTAAAAGAGCTGGCGAGATTTGCATTTAATAGAGCTACTTTTTGCGAGCGGACGCCCCACGGTTGCCTAAAAAGCAATTCCCGCAATGAGCAACATGTTGCTGCTGCCGTGCGTAAGACCAACATTCGGGCTGTAAAAAGCAAGGCAGCAACAGCAGCAACAGCAGCAAAAGCATCAACAGCAGCAAAGCAGCAAGGCAGCAAAAGCAGCAAGCAGCGTGGCATAATTGCCAGTTCGAATGCACGTTAATTAACCTCTTTTTCATGTTGTGCCCGGGTTTTCTTTGGCCAGTGTTGCCGCTGGTGCTGGCTGCTGTTGCCGGGTCTTAAACGCCGCCAATCAGCCAGAAGGATGCCCGGCCAGTTTCCTGTGCCACCTGATACCATTTCATATTTTCAGCGTTGTTGCTTTCATTTTGCTTTTTAGCTTGTTTTTTGGACCCACCAGCAAGAGGCAGCGCAACAGGAGCTGACGGAGCTGGCGGAGCTGGAGCAACTCTGCCTCATAACTGCACATTTTCATTGCTGGCCATTTATTGTGTTGTTTCATTGCAGTGCAGTGCAGGCTCGGACTGGAGTCGCTATTGATTGCATGCTCCGCGCTCGTATAATGACAGTTTCGAGTTCTAAGCCAAAACGGCAAGTCAACTTGAGATGAAAGCAGCCATCCAGGCATTCAGGCATTCAGCCATCGTCATCATCTGGGCCCCAGCCTCGTCTCCTCGTCATCTGAAGTCCAAGCATGTCCGAGTTGTTCTAGATTTCTTCATGTTGTTGTTGCTGGTGAGTTGCTGCTCAGTGTAATTACAAATAAGCGAGGGGATCAACAACAACAACAATGGGAACAACAAAAGGAGCAAAGGCAGGAGGAGGAATTTCTAGGCTGCTCCTTTGGGCGCTAGTTGAAGTGTCTTTTTTTGTGGTCCGCTCCTTTTATTTTCTCGGGCTGCGGTCGCTGGACAAGTTTTGAGTGGATGCTGTTGCAAGTTGCTTCTCCTGTTGCTGTCGCTGATGTTGCTGCTGTTGCTGATGTTGCTGCTGTTGCTGCTGCGTCTTAATTGCGCAAATTAGAACGCATGGCAGCTGCAACACAAACTGGGAGCTAGGAGCCGGGAGAGAGAGCACTGGGTGTTTCCATGGACAGAATGATGGGCTTCTCCTGCGGTCGCTTATTAAAACCATTAAAGTCTATTATTACAGTAAGAACCACAAGCAGGAGTCAATGCTCCCTCAAGTTGTTAACCAGAAATGCATCGAATGAACATTAAGCCGGCAAATATGACAACATTTAAGGCACCGAGACGAGAACCAGAAGATATAGCTGCTGCTGCAATGTGCAACATGACCTCTTAACTCCTCAGCTAATGCCATAATTCTGCATGAAATTGAAGCTGAGCACACGTATGGATTGCCAATCAATGGGGAACTATACACAGTTCACAGGGGCAGGCCTGAACGTGGGCAATGTGTACCTTGTAAGTGTTACTCTCAGTAAACCATCTCAGTGGGTTTACTTTCGGTCATTATAAATTTAATATTTGATTTCGCCAAAATAAAGAGGATACCAAAAGGGAGCTATAGCCTGGTATAATATCATTTCTTGGAGCCTCTTCTAAGAAGTACTTAAAAGAACAAAGCTTATGTATTCTTTCAATGAAAATATCTCAGAAGAAAAGTATTTCCAAGAGTTCTGAAGCTTCTAAACTCCCTCTTGTTCAATTAGTACCCCGAAAGGATACATTTTATTAATTATTATATATATATTATATATAAACAGTACTCACTTCTTGCCGCTCTCCAGGAAGACATCCAATTCGGCGGACATTTTGCAGCAGAGCGCCTTGCGAAAGTGGCCCTGCGAGCATTTCGTGTTGATGAGATGGCCCTCTGAAAATAAGGCGGAGAGAGACGGTGAAAAGGCTGATAAAGATTGGTAATTAAGCTGGCCAACAGGGAACAGAAGGGCCCACTTCTATGTTAATTAACTAAATGGCCGGGTAACTTCGGGCCCGAACAGTAGCTTGTTAGTCGAGAATGCCGCTCATATCCAGCGGATACATTTTGTATCGTTTGACAGCTGCCGCCGCCGTCGCAGCCGCCGCCGTTGCTGCCTCAGATAAAGATGCAGGCGGCAGTGCAGTGAATAAAAGCGAACAAGCCACACAAATAAAAAATAAATATAAAAAAAGGAGTGAAAAAGCAGAGCAACGCACAAAAACTTTTGCGCCTTAATTGGATGAAAATTGTTGAAATATTTAAACACAAGACAACGGGGCCGAGAACTCTTATCCTTTGTCCAGCTCCAGGTCCGCACATAACTCAAAATCCCCGAGCGTGTTTAGCCGAATCCTTTTGGCCAGCTATGGGGCCTAATCAAAATGCCAAGGAGTCTGTGTGTGAAACTTGAGATCGTCTTGGCTCTGCGCTCTTTTTGGTTTTGAGTTCTGGGTTCTGGGCTCTGGGTTCTGGGTTCTGGAGTATGCAAAAATAAAATACAATTTTTTTTTGTGGAGCGAAATTGAAATTTGAACTTTTTTTAATTAAAGTCTGAAGACTGAAAATCGAAGCGCAGCCCGAGCTGCAATTCAATTAAAATGCGGGTGAGTGATGAAGCTACCCCGCTACCTCTCTCTCTTTCTGGAATTTATAAACTTTAATCGGTTTTCGGTGGTTGGGCCCAGACAGTGGCCAATATTAGGCGGTGCTGGGGGCGTGGCACTTGGCTGATGTGAAACTAAATTGAGAACGGACCGCGAAAGGGATCGCTTATGGAGACTGGAGACTGGAGATCCCGAAAGGTAAGAGGTCGGCCGTGCCTGTCCAGGTAAGAGGCTCTTCTTTTGTGATAAATTCGTTGCTGCTCTTCCCCCGCTCATAAGATTTTGGGCAAAAATCGTTTGGGTCAGGTAAATAAGTAATGGCTTCCTCTACTCACTTGTCTTCTCCTGGTAGTGGTGATCATCCGTGTCCGTGAAGAACCAGGTCTGCAAAGATTCAAAGCAATCAAGGTTAGATATTTGCATAAATGTATGTCGGCTGTGGTTCATGTAAATTACAAGAAATCGTATCATGGGAATCTTCCGGAGCCGCCACTCTTTCGAGCCTACTTTCCAGCCGCATAATTATTCGAAGACAAAAACGCGTTTGGTCAGCTTACAAGCCATCAGATAAGGAAATTCCCACACACCCTGATGTCTTCGAAAGCGGTCCAAGAAATAACTCAAGCAAAAAGCCAACAAAAGAAGCTCGGACTCGGCTTTTTATGCATCGCTGACTGCGGTAGGGTTCTGAATTCTCAGGAGGTACTATATAGTTAATGGGTGGTATTCCCTCATTAGTGGCTTTCTTTATTACTCTAGGGATGTATATTTGGATAAAAAACCTGATATTAGATGTTGTAAAAAGATCTTGTTTACTATTATATCAAATCATATCATAATGCAAGACAAAATATAATTACGATTGATTACGATTGACCGATTATATCGATATAATATCAAATTCCTTTTTGGTTATCCTTAGGGTTTGGATTTAGTTAATATTATAGAATATATATTTATTAATTTCTTGTTCCACCACTAGGCGTTATCTCGTATATTATTATCTTGTTATCTTGTATATTTGGAAGAAAACCCTGATATTATATATGGTAAAAATATCTTGTTTACTATTATATCAAATCATATCATTATGTAAGAAAAAAACAAAACTATCGATTATATCGATATAATATCGAACTCCTTTTTGGTTATCCTTAGGGTTTAGAGTTAGTTAATATTATACAATATCTATTTATTAATTTCTTGTGCCACCTCTACAAGTTATCTCATTTTAAATTTTAAATCAACACAATGCCGATATGTTTTTATCCATCCCTGGGAGATACCAGGCCTTTTTCTCATAAGTGGCTTTCACCAATAACCGCATAATCTATTTCGCGACATTCCCCCGGGCCAAGTTTCACATCTATCTCTTGGCCCTAATAAATTTGTTAGCCGAACAACTCAATTGGCGGGGGCCTTAATAACTTTTTGCCTTTGCCTTTGCCTTTGTGTCAAATCAGGCGAAAATCGTTTTAAGGCTTTGACAACTACACGAACGGCGTTGTTAGCCGTGTTGCTCTTGGCCATGTTGCTGTTGCCGTTGCTGTTGCTAGAAGTAAGAGGCAATGGCAACAACTTGGGCAAACAATACGCCCGCTCCGCAAGCATTTTGAGCAACGACTTGTAACAGTTAGAAAGTCAACGTTTGCCAGCAGTTCGCCTGCAGTCGGAGTTCTTTATACACAACAGCAACATCAGGCACACCAGCAACACGAGCACGCCAGCAACAGCAACAGCAACAGCAACATCAGCAACAACCAACAGCAGCAGCGGCAGCAGCAGCAAACTTTTCAACGTCTCCTCGTCCTCGTCTCTTGAATTTTCATGGATTTTTACGAGATTTTTTTCCAACTCACTTTTTCCACTTTTTCTTGGTGTCTTTGGGTTGGGATGTGCTCCGCCGCTTTGGGGCGAAAAATGTTAACACCATGTTGCCGGCTTGTTGTTGCCGCTGCTCCCATTGTTGCTGTTGCTGCTGCTGTTGCCGCTGATGTTGCTGCTGCTGCTGCTGCTGCTGCTGCGAATGCTGATACTGATGCTGCAGTTGCAGCAAGTCCGCACTTGACTAGCTTTTAATTTATGTGACTGCTCCAACTGTTGACAAACAGCATTACAACGTGTTTCGCAAATTTATGGCGAAACTTGGCCGCTCTGATGGAACTGTCCCATAAATAGAGTTCTTTAGAACGCCGAGTTAATTGAAAGCAGCGATTGGAAAAGCAGGGACTCACAGAATCAGGGAGTGCTGACTTTTACTCGGATAAATGGGTAAATAGAACCGGAATTTGCGAGTAAAGTCTATAAGAGAATTAGGTAAACTTATCAACGAATAATTTAATCTTTTTGGGACATTATGAGCAACAAATGATACTAAAGAAAATTGTACAAAATATAATACAAGTAGAAGCAAGGAAAGCATATCAATTGGCGAAGATTACGATTGATTTAGGGAAAGTATTTCCCTTCAAATTGAACCTTAGCTAGCACAAGAAACTTAGAGCTCTATTATTATTATTGTATTATTTTCCTCTGTATTTTAGTTATAGAATATACATTTAAAGTTCATAAATTTGTCCAACACTTGGGAGCCAAAAATCTGGGCAGCTTGACTGGATTTCCATGGCGTGGCATGCACTCAATCGGAACGAAGCGATTGCCACAACAATTCGTTATGTTTTCGGCGCCCGAGAGGGAAAAAGCCAGGCTAGAAGGCGGCCGAGGAAAAGCACAAGCCAAAAAATAAAAAGCCACCAGCTGGCCGCCAACTCCGGCTCCGACTCCAGCTACAACTCCACTTGGCTAACTGAGTAGTAGTAGTGTGTGTTGGGCAGAAAAACAAAACCGAGCAAAAACCGGCAACAAGCAAGGTACATTTTCAATGGCGTCTGCGACTCTAACTGCAGCTGCGGGCCAAAGGCAACTGTGGCCAACCATTTGGCTGAAACCATTCAAGTATTTCAGTATTTTTGGCCATTGGCTGTTGGCGTTTTCCGCCTGTGCAGTGTAAAATTTAATGCCCACCCTTGTGATCCCCGATCGCGACTCGTGTCCCCGCTGCATTTTCACCTGGAAGCACGTGGGGTGCGGTCAGCTAGCCGCGCATTTTGTCTGCGGTTGCAGCTGGCCTTACATCTAGACCAGGTAAAACTCCCCAGCTCCCTGCTCCCTGCTCCCTGCTCCCTGCTCCCTGATCCACAAAACCCCGAACTCCACCGCCGCCACCACTTCTGACCAACCGCATCGGAACGGCGAAACGGCGCAACGGCGGCTTTGTCTGCATTTTTCTGCATTGGCCAGGCCCAAACGAAAAGCGGCCGAGGCTATAATCTATGAGCAAGGGGGCGTGGGCCATGGGATATGCTTTCCAAAAATTGTGACCAGTGCAGCTTGAAGTCCCAGTGAAAGTTGCCAAAATGAATAGTCTCGAGATGTGACTAATTTCGTCAAGACTTCCAATAAACTTGCCGATCGACTTAAGGAAGTTCCCCATTACTGAACTCATAAAAAAACCTATCAGATTTGGTTACCAGCATTTTTTATGGCCAATCCATTGAACTTATGCACTTGCAGTGGCAATAAAATGAAAATAAAGTAATAAAAACTGCTTAAAAACAACAGGAAAATATTATTAAGGTAACTATTTTGCTATAATAACAAAGTACTTTCTGACTTTAACTGCAATTATATTAAGTTAGGAAAAATAAGACAAATACACTTTCCCGCGCTACTTAGTAATTGAAAGGAGGTAAGAAATATTAGAAATATAATATAAAAATTTTAATTGAAATTTATAAGTCACCATAATTTAAATAAATGTAAATTGAAAATCTATAAATTGAGTTTCAAGAAGACGTATAACCTCTTGAGCGTTGCAAGTTCATAGAGTCAAGCAAACCCATTTAAAGATGTCTTATTTAATGTTTCCTCCCCTTAAAACCAAAAAAAGCTCTTTAAAATCTATAAATTATGGTTAAAGATGACATGCCCCTTCCTAGAAGTAAGTGCTCCCCATAACTATAGGCTCATCAACGCTGGGGCACACGCATCGCTCAATTCAGGAAGCGACCACAAGATCGGGGCGTTTCGCATTCTGCGTAAGCCGCTCCAGCTATTCTTTTAAGAAACCACAAAGGCTGAGATTTTAATTATGGGTTTTTGGGCAATCTCCGTGTGTCTGGGTCTCCCCCGGAATACCTGCCCGCCCCTGTCTTCACCTGAGAATGGAAGCTGCCGCGGGGCACCTAACATACAAGAGTGTTAAATGCTCGCCAGAGGAACAACAAATGAATCAATTACGAGATTTACTGAACTCTCGGTTTGATTTGGGAATAGAGAGAGGGGAGAGAGGTATACCCCCCGGCATCCAATGGATGCGATGGCCAAGTGATTAAGAGCCAATCAAGCGGGACATTCTGAAATCGAATTCTGGCCGGATAAACAGAACGGCGGCCATCAAATGCACAGTGCAAATATGAACTGAATACGGGGGATCCATTAAAAAGGAAGTTCCATGCGGGTTCCGAGGGATTAAAAAGCGGGATGAGGTGGATGCGGACCCGTGGATGTGGCATGTTCGTTGACGGAGCTCTGACGAAATTGTGTCGCCGCCAGCGAAAAGCGGCAACAATTGAAATTCCAATTTATTGCGAATTGAATTCAATTGAAGAGCATTGAGAGCACAGCTCAAACAGAGCAGAGGCCGCCGCCAAAGTTCAGGCACGGGCTGTTACTATATGATAAAGCTAAAATGGATATAAAAGCGGTGCATACAGTGCGGTTCGGGGCTGCAATGCTTATGATTTTAAGGGAAGCGTGGAGAATATTATTATTTAAATTATTTAGTTTTATGGTGGAAGGGATTTTAGAATTCCTCTCCAGAAATCAATAGCTAAACCCCAAAAAAATTTGGTTTCTTAACAACAATATTCAAAATATAATAATACAAATATTTTCAGTACTCCCTAATTTTTTTAAACATTTTTACTATGCTTTTTTTACTGAAACACCTTTTAGAAATATGTAAAAATATTATATAGCTAATGAAATCCTTTTAAAATATCTAAAAACCAAGCTGAAAGGCAAATATCATTTCAATTTAAAATTATCCAAATCCAAGGTGAATTTCAGGGGAATCATATAATTTTTTCTTGCTAAGTAATAAGTTCCCTAACATCAATATTAATAATATGAATATAAAACTATTTTCTCTAAGCCATAATTAAAAAAAAAATATTTTTACGAAGCTTTTTACTAAAACACATTGGTAAAATGTGTAAAATTATTTTAAAACTAATGAAATGCATTTAAAATTGAACAAAGTACTAAGCTAAAAGGAAAATATCTATAAATTTTAAATTATTTCAAGTCAAAGGTGAATTTCAAGAGAATTTTGTCTTCCTTAGTCTCAAGTTCCTTTACAACTACAATAATAATAATAATAATTTTTTTGTGTAAGCCATAATTTCTTAAAATATTTTTACGATGCTCGTTTTACTGAAACACGTTTCTAAAATATCTAAAAAATCTCAAAAACTAATGATATCCTTTAAAAATGTAAAAAAAGAAACTACGTTAAAAGGCTCATCTCATCAATTTTAAATGAATAAAAATCAAAGGTAAATTTCAGGGTATTTAATAGTATTGTCTTCCCATCACGACTTGATGTATGAAAGTTGTGCTTTTAAATTGAAATTTATTAGATCCTCCACTAAACATAGACACTATTTTGGAGCGCACTGTACTAAATAAACATTTGTGGAATTGTGTTGTATCTTTTGCGTTGGCGGCACACTTTCGGTAGCGGACTATTGTCATTAATTGGGCTTTAATTGGCATTGCATGCCCATGCACATGAATCCGGGGAAGGCAAATCAAAGCGGGACGGTTCTAAAGCTCCAACAACGAGATCGAACCAAGTGCCGTTTTTGTTACATTTGTTTTTTTTTGTGTGTATTGTGTTGTGTTGAGGCGGACGAGGGCCTGTTTCCTTATTTATGAGCAGCTGACGCAACCTAATACGATACACTCTTAAAAAAGGTCTAAGACACTATATAAATTATAATACCATATATAATTAAATGAGCTTTAATGATAATTCTTCAATTAATACGACTGGGAAGATGGGCAGCTAATGTAGAAAGGGTTATATTTAAATTAATCAACATAAATTCTTAAAAAAAAAAAAAATTTAACCTTGAACATATCGAAAAGTGAACATAGATCTACCCAAAAATATTATGTATATGAAAAAATGATGTATTTAAATTTAGAAGCAGTCTTTAAACATTCATTAAATGAATAATATAGTATCTTAAATATGTTTACAATATCTTGTGTTCAAACCTTATTCAGGAAGAACTCTGACACTTTCAGACAATAAATCTGTTTAAATCCAACTTCGAGTAATCCAAGTAATATGATTTTTTTTCTAGGTATTTCTCAAGGTGTACAGTACGTTATGGCGTACTAAGAGTACATTCAGTGGACTCCGGCTGTTGCCCATTTAGTGATTCATCATGGGGCCCCGGCTGGGACTGGCTGTCAACGTCCAAATGCCCAGAAACAGAGCCCCGAACAGAGGACTGGGAACGGAAAGCCAAGAGCCAAGAGCCAAGAGTTAAGACTGAGAGCTAAGTGATTCAGACGGACGAGCGGCGAAATGCCGGGAAAGGAGCCGGAGTTAATGAGATTTAAGCCGCAACTGTGGGACATGGCGCGTTATGAATTTAATAGCCCCGACTGGGGACTTGTCTAACAGAGTTTTACGACATTGTTTTTCCAGGGACCGAGAGCGAGCACCAAGTACATGTGGGCCTAATAAAATGCGACAAGCTTTGGGCATTTTGGCCACAAAGAAATCTGGTTTTCCCCAGAACCAAGGAAACTGGTTAACCGCCAAACAGGCGGATCAATCAAACAATAAGTCAGGCAGGCAAACTCAGCTCTAGACTGAAGCGTCATTAAAAGTAAATAGTAAATCAAGACAAGAAAGAAATAAAAACAAGCAAGACAGCCACCCACAGGAACACTCCGTGGACAGCCGTCAAGTCCAAGGAGTTCGGCGGAGATCCCACCGAGCTGACATTTGACATGTCCGCAGACTTTCGACTGCCACTACTGTACAGTGCATGCAAATCACCGAATCCACGAATCCCGAATGCAAAAACCTGCTCGAAAACGGTAGCCCAAGTCAAGCCAGTTTAGGCCAAAAAACTAATACAAGCCGAATGGAAAATGCAAAGCGACTTCCCCCTCTGAGCCGCATCGGGCATTCAATCAAAGTCGATCTGCTGCCGCGGCTCTCCAGTTTTGGCCAAAACTGTTTACAGTAATTTATGCTCATTTGTAAGCATGAAAAATTTGAATCATTCATCAGACGTCAGACAAGCCGAGCGGAGAGGGAGGAGGGGATCGCCGGTACCTTGTCAAGTACCAGATCTCTTGATCTCTAATGGCAAACGCAGTTGGTGTTCAGTGACAGCATGACCTCCAAAAGATTGCGCCGAGGCTCTTATTTTTAGATTCGAGGCACTCCTAGTTTTTAGGTTTTCTAGGAATTTTTAATTAAATATAATTCCAAGAAGAGTTAACTTTAGAATTACTTCAATCTTGGCCTTTAATTAGCGAGGTTTTTCGATGCCTATATTTAAGGGATTCAGATTGAACTTTAATTACATTTTGGTAGTTTTCAAGACAATCTTTTCATCAATATTTTAATGTTATTTGCAAGTATCTTGAGTTTATATAAACTTTTACAGGTAACAATCTATTAGATCTATCTTAGCTTTCAATTAGAAATTTTTTCCGTTTTCTATATTCAAATCTTTAGTCTCATTAATATTTTCATGTTATTTGCAAGTATCTAAACTTTCTATAAACTTTTACAGATAATAATCTATTAGATCTATCTTAGATTATTATATTATATGCATTGGATACAAGTTGAACTTTCCCTTCATTAATATTTTAATGTTATTTGCAAGTATCTACCTTTTCTATAAACTTTTACAGATAATAATTTATTAGGAAGAAGAAAAACCCGGTTAGTTCTTATAAATTCAAGGCAAAAGTTAATGAAATAAAGGTCCGTAAAGATATACCACAATGTAAAAGATACAATACTATATAAAATATTTGTATAAATGAAACAAGGATTCAAATTACCCAAATAAATACAAAACAAGCCCATTTTTCTTTTACCTATTTGTAATTGAATTAATTCCTCTTTCTGCCCAATCCTAATTGCAGAAGGAGTTCTCTTCTCAACAAAAGAATAAAGAATTCCTTTAACTAAACCCTGAGCTCCAATTCTCTTCGGTAAAAAACAAGTTGAGCATCAATCCAACATCGGGTTGGCCAAGCTAGGCTTTGCCCTTTTATGGGCGCTGTCTTGACAACAACAAACCAAACATTAATCAACAGCAACAACAGCAACAATAGCAGCAACATCAGCTGGCAATAACAACTGGCAGACAACAACAACATGCAATTACAACAAATTGTTTTCAAATACTGAAGAGCCAATCAAATCGAACGCAACTCCAAGTTGTTGACTGTCGCTGCTCCACATTGCTGTTAACCACACAGCAAATGACGTGCAACAGCAGCGGCAACATGAGCGCCTCCATCACCGAGTTTTCCATCAAAATAATTGGCCAGAGGGAAGGAAGGGGGGAGAAGAAAAGGAAAAGCCAAAGTGGAAAAGATGAGGACCGGGCCAATTGTTGCCCCGGCGATATGTTGCTGCGGGAAATGTTGCTAGTTGCTTGTGGCTAGTTGCAAGTGCAGGAGCAACTTTGACGGCTGACTGCCAAACAGAGCTGGTCGCCAGCGAATGTTGTTCCGCGTTTAGCGTGGAAATTGCTGCTCTATATGGTCGCCTGCCAATCGATACCGATAACGATAGCCGCTTCCAGCTAAAACCCCCTCTCTTGCTCTCCTCCCTGAGCTCCTGAGGGGTTTGCAAATATGACAGCCAGGAAAAAGGCAGAAAAAAAGAACTCAAGCCCGGTGGAAACGTGCTCGTCAAGCATTTTTACAATTTTCGAAAAAGGTACCATACTCCATGCTCCCCACTCAGTCATGTCCCTCTGGTGATATTTATTTGTGTTTTTTGTTATTTTTTCTACTCGTTTTTGGTTTTGTTTATGTGTGAGACTGGCCGATGTTGCTGTTGGTGCTGGGCCTGGGCCTGCGCCGAGTGCAGTTTTGTGTAAACAATAACAAAACACATTTGTGACGCGTGATTTGGCATAAGTTGGCACTCGGAGCAGCATCAGCAACGGGCTGGCAATAACCACAAATAAATACGAGTGTCCTTTCACCAGACAAAGCCAAGGGAATTCGGTTTAATTCCAAAGTTTAGCACTCAATGAAATCATAAACTCGTATCGTTTAGTTGTGTTCAGCCAAAAATCAAAGGCTATTAACTAACAGTTAAGCCCCAAATGGATGAAGACATTTTTATGGCCAATTAAGCGTTCGCCAAAAAAACTAAATACTTAAGAGAAATCATAAATTCACCGAAATAAAATTAAGCCACTAATTCGAATCGAATCAGCTTAGAAACTCATTATGCAAATTAGCCCAGAGCCAAACCCCTTGCCGAATCTCCAGGTGAGGATCTTGGCCAACCTTTAGCAGCTCGGGCTCACCCCACTTAGCCAATTGTCGCCCACCCAAGACCCAAATAACCCGCCATGAAATTAGCTCCAACTAATCGAAGATCGATCAGCGGATTGGCGGATCGCCAGATCGATTGGGAAACCCACCTGATCGCGGGCCAGCTGGAACCAGGTCTTGATGATCAGCGCCAGCCGCGTGTCGTGATAGTTCTTCGTCGTCTTCACGCTGATGAAAATGTCATCCAGCTCGGTGACCGGCGGCTGGGGCGTCGCAGTCACCGCTCGCTGGGAGAGATCGTGGAGCAGCTCCCCGTTCCGGCTCCTCCGCGCCAGCTCCGTCAGCAGCGTGGCCGTGGGTCGCTCGCTGACCTCGATGTCGCTGAAGTTGAAGCTCCGGATATCCTTCCGGATGATCACCGTGGTCGGCGAGGCCGACGGAGCACCTGCTCCGCCCGGCTGTGTGGGCGTCGACGACTGCACATATTCCTGGAGCAGCTGGTCGCGATGTGTGGCCACGGGTTCACTGGCCAGTCCGCCATCTACCACCTGGCTGTGCGGCACCTGCAGAGATAGAATACTTCGTGAGTGTTTGATTTATCACTTGAAAAAGTTAAAACCCTCAAAAAAGTATTTTAAATTATAAATATAGATATTTCTTAGAACCAGCTAAAGAGGAATATTTCTTAAGATAAGTTAAGATAAGATATTTCTTTTAAAATGTATTTTCGTCTCAAAGATCATCCTAAATATAATAGTAGATAATTTATTTGGAGTTGCTTTAGAACCAGCTAAAGAAGAATATTTCTTAAGATAAGTTAAGATATTTCTTATATATTATTATATTTAAAATGTATTTACGTCTCAAAGATCGTTCTAAATATCAGAAATATAATAGCAGATAATATTATTTGGGATTGCTTTAGATTAGAAAACAGTCTTATACTAAATGTACTTCAAAGTATTCTTGTTAAATAAATTATACATAATTTATTAACCTATTTCTTTTCAACCTTTTCCTTGCGCATTAAGATACCTCTATATTTATTATAAATGATCTTTTTTCTGACAGTGTGATCTTGGTGGAGTAGAAAGAGTGTCGGGGGGCTAATGTAAATTTGTTGTGTAAATCGCACGCAGGGCAATAAAAAGATGAAGACGCCCTCGCGCTGGCCAAGACACTCAGGGGAACTCCCACTCCTCAGCTGGGCTCCGCTCACCTCACCTCCACTTGGGGCATTTTCACCTGGCAAACAAAGGCGAACTTCAATGGCAAACAACAATGGCAAACAAATGAGCGGCAGCAGGCAGAATAAACAACAGCAACACCGCCATAAATGCTGAGTAAGAGCAAACAAACCGGGATCGGGATCGGGATAGGGATTGGGATCGGGATAGGGACTGGGCTAGGGATTGGAACTGGGATCGGGACTGGATCCGAGGGGGCACTGAGCCGGAGTCGGAGTGAACACAACTGCTTGATTAATTTCCACTGATAACAGGTTCATTTGCTTTTGTTGTCGGCGATTCTTCAATTGCTCTTCTCTTCGCGGCCGAGATTTCCCCAGTGCTTTTTTAATGGCCCGTCCTCGGAATGGGGACAGGTGGGGAGGAGCGGACTGCTCTGATTGAGGCGAAGATAATAGTGGCTAGGAATCAGCTCGAATAAATAATACCCTGGGAGAAGGTAAGCACTCTCTTGGTACACAGGAAACAACTCTTGAGATATCTTAAGACTTCAAATGTGACTGTTCATTATAACTAACTTCATTAATATCTAACAGCATACAACTCTACCAATTTTAAGTAAATATATTAGTATGCTAAATATTATTAATTAATTACAATTTAATGCTTTGAATAAAAGCTTTCTTTAGCCAAAAATTATTTTAAACTTGTGCTTCACATGATGATTCCCTGTTCATAATATTTTCCCATCAGTGTATGCAAATCGGGGGGCAACTTCCGCCATAAATCTAGCTCCAACTTCCCTCTTTTGTCCCGTAAATTTCCGAATAGAGAATAGAGAGCATATGTGATATATATAGATATATAGAGCCCCGCTGGTTTATAGTGCTTCACACGATATTGTCCCGTCGATAGCGGGCCACAAAGTGGGGCTCATAGAATTTTATTGCCGCACGATCGACAGCCAAGCGGTGTTCAATATAATGGCAGCTCCCTAATGAGGAAATGGGCTTGGGAGTGGGATACGATGCGGCGATGAGATGTCGGTGGCAGGTGTAAACTGCTGGGAACTGCCGTGGCAGCGGCAATTAAAATGTTGAAATATTAATTTGGCTGCCGCAGAAATGGCGAGTATGGGAAATCAGTCGCCGATTTGGCCAAGAAAGATGGCCAAGAAGTCGTGACTTGAGCGAGGGCTTCAGCTGAGCACTGAGCACTGAGCACTGAGCACTGAAAACTGAAAACTGAAAACTGAAAACAGTGAAAGCCGCCGAGCGGGCTTATATAAGTTGGCCGGTGAACGCCTCTTTCAATTAACCTGGCTCCGCAAATTCAAGGTTCGGATTGGATTAGAATGTGAGCCAGTTCGCAATCCGCGACATGATGCAAGTGGAATACCCGTGCTAGTATGCAAATCAAGTACACGGACTTCGAACTACAACCAGGCATGCTTTGTGACACTTTTGTGGGATTTGCGAATTACTCGAACGTGATGGAACTGAGCAAGCAAAGATACAGATACAAATACAGCGCCAGCCGATGCGGATTCAGATTGGGATGGAGATGGAGATACAGGCACATGTGGCCATATTAGCAGGCCGCCTGCGCACTTCGCCAGATACAAGATACTAAATAAATACACAGAAGAAAATCTACAAAAACCTATTTGCTTTCAAATAGGAAATATCAATTAAATTTTACAAATCGAATTAAATCAATTACAATTCATACTTGCTGAGAAAGAGAATGTAAAGTGACTTTGACTTGGTTTAAGAATATGAAGTATATAAATCTATCTGGCGTTGTGTATTTCCCCCCAGTGTAATGAACTACAAGATACAAGTACCGGGGCGAAAGGCAGTCCGATAGATACAAAGCGGGGCCAATCCCCAAAACAAATTTAACACGCTCGCACAATCGCTGCCCCCCACCACGCCCACTCCCGAATGACTAATGCTTCATTAGCCGCGTGATTAATATGTTTATAAACATTTCCCTGTCAATTAATAACGAGCGTAAGAGCCGGGCGGCGAGGTGCGAGCGAGTGATATGAAAGGGCGCCAAATGGCATCTACCGGCGACCTGGGCGGTGATTAATTGAGTTAAACTCTGGTCCCATAACGGAAAGCATAAATCAGCAGAGGCCCCAAACCGACATATGAAATCAAAAATCAAAGGCATTCCACACACAGAAATGCAATCAGAGGACGCGACTCCAGCTGGGCGAGCGGGAAATCTTCATTAAATGCTGTTTAACAATATTATCCGTAAGATACGGATCTAAGATAAGATGCCCACAAGCAGCCAGCCAGCCAGGCAGCCAGCCAGGCTCAATTAAGCGACCACCAAAAGATACCAAGATACTCGGTGGCTGAGATGCTCGGGAGCCCAGCTGCAGATGCTCCTTTTATCAGGCGCCTTCTGCAGCTTAATGTCGTCAACTTTTTCGGGCCGATTATATGAGCCAGGAACAGGGAGCCAGGGATCAGGTTGGAGCAGGGCAAGGGAGCTGCAGTTGGAGTGGCAGCCAGCTGCAGCCGGTTGGCCATGGGAAGCGCTGGCACCTGCTCTTGGCCTGGCCAAAAACAGGAATCACCTCGTCACTGCGGGCTTTGTCTTTCGGAAGGCTTCTTGGGGCTGTTGCCTACCCGAGGCTGATTTGCATGCTCCTCAACTCAAGAGTTTGTTAATGTTATTATGTATTTACGCTGCACTTGGCAAAACAACATGGATTTTTTAAAAAGAAACTATATAGGGAGATGTTTTAAACAATATTCTCGAACTAAAAGCATTCATTCTTTTCAGCTCTACTTATATTTCCATTTATTAGCAACTATTCTAGGCATAAAATACATTATTTGTTTTAATATGGGTAAAGGTCTATACATTTTCCCTAGAAATATCATATTTAGGGAGATGTTTTAAAAAATATTCTCGAATTAAAAACATTCATTCTTTTCAGCTCTACTTATAATTCCATTTATTAACAACTATTCTAGGCATTAAATGCATTATTTGTTTTAATATAGGTGAAGAATCTATACTTTTTCCCTAGAAATATAATATTTCAGGTTAATCTAACTAATTCCATATTTACTTTTAGTTTCTGTCGAATCTATTCATTATTTTTCTAGTTTTCTAAGAATTTAAAAATATTCTCGAACTAAAAACATTCATTCTTTCCAGCTCTTCTTATAATTTCATTTATTAACAACTATTCTAGGCATAAAATTCATTATTTGTTTTAATATAGATGAAGAATCTATACTTTTCCCCTAGAAATATCATATTTTTAGGTTAAACTAACTAATTCCATATTTACTTTTAATTTGTGTCGAATCTATTCATTAGTTTTTCTAGTTTTCCAAGAAGTTAAAGGTAAATACAAGTGATATATATCTCTGTGTGTAGCCACAACCAGCAACTCGAATCAATCAGCGATGATGGCCATTCGGCGCGCCACTTTAAACAAATTCATAAACAACCAAATCGTTTGACGATTATTATTCATTTCGTTTATGATTTATGCGTCAGCCACACGCGACATGGCGACCTGGCGACGTGAGCTGCAAACTGGACATGAGGCATGGTTACCAGGGAACTTGGAACTTGGAGCTTGGAGGTTGGAGCTGGGAACTGGGTGGAGCAGGGTGTAGTTGGGCACCTATCCTGCCCTCCAGCTAATCTCGAAATTATTGCTTTATCAGCCGAGAACCGAGAGCCAAGCCCCAGTTTAGTGGCGTTGTGTCCAGTCAACTGTTCTGCAGTTCGAGGAATTTGAGCAAGCAAAGTCAACAAACAGCAACTTTTGCGCAACATTTAGAAACCAGAAAAAAGAACAACAGCAAAGAACAAAAAACAAGAACCAAGCACACTTCAATAAAATGCAAAACAACAAAATAAATAAAGCAAAATTAAGCAAATTGTACATTGCATGCAGTTTTGTGGTCGGCAACAGCAACAATTAAGTGGGACAAGTCACAGACCTCCGATGGCTGAAATGATGGAGGAACTTCAATTGAAAAGGCAGTCGCTTGTCGGCAGTTTTTTAATCCGGCTCAGCATTTTAGCATTTAGTAGAGCGATGTGTGTAGCACTAATTTCTGCCGAGTTTCCGGTTAGAACTCCAAGAAAAAAAATAACATAAACCAGCAACGGCAGAAGATCCGCAGCAACATCAACAGCGTTGTCCGAATTAAAACAACATAAAGTTTTTAATTACTCCAGAAGCGGCAGCATGCGAAAATATTCCAGAGTCAGGGGCCCCACACAGAAACTCGCAGAAGTTGGCTAATTGAGTTGCAAATTGGGGAACAGGAAGGGGCAAAATGCGGGGATTACATGGATATCTTAACAGGATGCAGGGGCTGATTCAATTATGAACTCTAAACTGTGTGTTGCCATGGCTAAGGAACATTTTAGCCAGGATATCTGATCAAAGGAAGTGGTATAAACTTGCAAGCAGGCTGTTTCCTCAATTCCTTGTTATTTAATTAAGTCCTGACAAAGTATGCACTATTAGTTTCTTCTAATAAATAAATAACAACAAACGTGTCCTGCTCTAATTACTATTTAAATTTAACAAATCAAAGGTGTCAGAGGAATGCAGACCGAAATTCCTTCACTATTTTCAGATGCAACTCGAGGCGCTGTTGGCCAATTCCCACAGAACTCAACTATTTGTTATCTGCCTGGTCTCCTCCCCGCCTGGTTCCACCTCCTCCTGGGGATCTTTCTCCTCCTTGCGTCCGCATGTTCGTAATATTAGCACACAATATTTTATTACACAAAAATTTATGCAAAACCCAAGTAAAAAGGAGAACAATAATAAACGGGCAGACAGACGGGGCTCAGAGCCCTGACAGACCCTGGAATCGGGCAACTGAAAGCTTTGGCGACGCTCTGCCGACGGCAAAAAAAAGAGAAATAATACAGTAATGGAGAGACAGGGTCCTTGACTCTCGAAAGGCGGTATACTCTTCCGGGGAAATATTGGTGGTATTGAAACCAAAGGATATAGTTATTAGACTCAGCAGGATAGTTAGAATTCAACAGGTGGAATGTCTCAAATTATTAAGAGATATATTGGGGATATTATTTGGGGAAAATTTTAAAATTTGTCAAGGGGAATGTGCCAAATTATTAAGAGAAATATTGGGGAAATTATTTGGGGAAAATTCTGGGGAAATATTGGTGGTATTGAAACCAAAGGATACAGTTATTAAACTCAGCAGGATTTTAGAATTCAACACGTGGAATGTGGAAATTATGAAGATTATTATTAAATATTGGGGAAAATATTTGGGGAAAATTATGGGGAAATAATGGTTGTATTGAAACCAAAGATATAGTTATTAGACTCAACAGGATAGTTAGAATTCAACAGGTGGAATGTGCCAAATTATTAAGAGAAATATTGGAGAAAATATTTGGGGAAAATTCTGGGGAAATATTGGTGGTATGGAAACCAAAGGATATAGTTATTAGACTCAGCAGGATAGTTTGAATTCTACAGGTGGAATGTGGAAATTATTAAGATATTGGTTTGGTTTAGCAGCTATATTGTGGAATATTGTATATGTTGTAGAAATAGTTTTCACGAAGACTTAATTCCTGCGAAAGGGAAAATCACTATCCTAGTGATTTCCTAAAACTTTGTTAAGATCGCTGAATAGTATATAATTTTTATACAGTCTAAATCCCCAGTTTTTACTGCTCTATAAACTCCTGATCATGATTATAGGACCCCATTTGGCAAGAGTATACAATCGCACAAAAAAGAGTCAGAACCGAAACTGTTTTATATGCAAGGCAAGGGCGTAAAAGGTTTTTTAACGGCCGGAGCCGGACGCCGAGTGCCGGACGCATGCGCAGCTGCAAACGTCGTTGATTTATGAAAGTGCAGGGACCCAGAGGAGCAGGGATCGGCGGGGGGATCATGCAAATTGTGTGTGAGCGAGGCTAACTTATGCAGATCACCGTCGTGGCGTATGACAGTTTTGGCCGAGGTTGGCGTTCTCGGCGCCCACGCACTCGGATCGCACTGGATCTCCCACTGAACTCACTTGGATGCCCGGATATCCGTAGGCGCTCTGGTAGAGCAGCAGCGTCATGTAGACGACGGCCACGGCTAGCATCATGGCTTGCAGGATTCGCTTGAAACGTTGCGGCAGCGAGAGCACAGTCAGGCTCATCATACGCGTCGCACCACTACGCGCACATCGATGCGATCGCGTTATCGATATCGATCCGATCACTTTGGCTACGGTTTCTTTATGGGTTTACTATTCGCAGTTTTCGCAATCGAACTTTCCGTAACTTTTCGTACTTTTTCGCAGGGTTTCTGGGATTTTTCAACTGCACTTTTTGACACGCGCGATCACACGTCTTGCTCGGTGCAAGTTTGTTGGAAAACTGGCGATCGCTGTGCGGCCGAGCTCGCTTGGCGGCTCTCTTTCCCTTCCAGCTGAGATCGTAAACAAAACAGAAACCAGAAAGACCAGTACGGAGAAGCATGGGGGATGAGATCGGGCAGAGAGAGAGAGAGAGAGAGACATTGGAAGAGCGCCAAGCTGCTCCAATTGGAAGCGTGGGCCGATGCAACTGCAATTTTCCAACGGGAGCAGGTTGGCGGGAAACAGTGCTGCGAATTCAACTTTATTCTGGTTAGAAAAATAACATATGTTAATCACTTGTTAAGCATTAAAAATTATATATATTTTTATTATATTATATATAAAATTTTTATATAAATAAATTTTAATACCACAAAAAACTAGTGTATAGGATCAGCTTTCAATTAAAGGATAAAATCAATTGAAAATGTACTCATGATTATGTCTAAATATCTTAAATGTATAGAATTTTCTATGGCACCCTGTATATTTATAGTTTCTTATAGAGTCCCTCTTACAAGTCTGGCTTATTCTGAATCTTAAATTCTGTCAGCACTGCCGCGAGAACGTGACTCTCTGAAACTTGAAGCTCGCGATCTCCGGCTCTCTCAGTAGTTCCGCTTCGGCATGTGCCACAGTAGCTGCCGAAGGCGATCTTCGTGCTCGTGGCCGCCGATCGGCGATTGCCGATGGTCGATCACCGATCGTCGATCGTGAGTGTGGGTGTGGGTCATGCCGCTTCGCCCACTTCTGATCAGAACTCCCCATTTCGGACCCCACCAGCCGACAGCCTTTGAAGGTCTCTTTCCCGACGTGTCCTTTAAGCCAAAACAAACATAGCTCTGTTGGCTTGGCAGCGCTCCAAATGCGGCGGTTCCTTGGCCATATTCCATGTCATATACATATCCCTATACCCGTAACTGAAGCTCCCCGCGCTCCACCCCTTAACCCGCCAGCGACGACAATTCCATTAAAAGTTGTACGTTGTCACTTTGCGTTAACTTATCTCTGGAGCATGTTGTGCGATCGCATTTTTATTGTCGCCATTGTCTCTCGCTAGCTCGCTCTTACTTGATATCGCTCCATCTCTTTCTCTTTCTCTGCCCACACAGGGAAGCCAACGCAAAAACACACACTTGAATAAAACACTGAAAAAAAATTAATTGCTTAATTAATTTTAATACTGCTCTAAGCTTACATTCCACATTTTAAATGGAAATAAAGAAAGTACATAAAAATCTATATGTTTTAGGCAAATATGCAGAAATTTATGTATAAATGTATTATTCTAAAATAATTCCTTAAAATAATTGTATTCTGTATTATTTAAATTAAACCTAAAGGAGATCAATTTGTAAATTCTTCCTTTCATAAGTTGCCTAAATGCGTCCTATTAGGGCTTATTTAGCATGTAATCTATATTAAAAATACTTTTCTCTCAGTGTGGTAACTGCATCCACATCTCACGTGCGTCGGCAGCGTTCTACGACGTTTCTTTGTCGCTTGGATTTTGTGTAGCACTTGGCCTGCTCCCCACTTGACAATGCTTTGCATGCCGCACCAGTCGTCCCGCCCCGCACCTCCTTTTGCTTATGCTTCCCCAGCTCCTCTGCTCAGTCTGCTCCTCGCCAGCTTGTCATATTCCATGTTTGTGGCGGCGACAAAAGCTCTTGCGGCTGCCTCTGCCCAGCCGCTGCCTCCGCCGACGTCGCTGCCCGCACAATCAGCAACTCGGCATCTTGTTCGCTGTCCCTTTGTGCGCCTTTCGCCTGAATTGCATTAAACAGAGTCCCCGATGCACAGCGAGAAATTTTCGATATAACAAGATGCTGGTCCCCAAGTCCCTTCAAAAATTAAGATATTTTAAAAGTAGCTCTATTAAAACACACCCGGTATATAATAATCCATCTTATGATACCGATCGACCACAAAAATGTTATTATTAAAAACCAATTGATTCGGATATATATATATGTACTACGTACCTAAATAATGCCTATTTTTTAGCAGGGGATTATATGAACTATAGAAAACAGGTAAAGATTGGACCCTTTATAATATTTAATAATAAATCATTTATTTTAAATATTATAATTGTTTCTTTTAGTGTATTGATAGTGGCAACGGCTTGGCCGGCCAGGCCAACCTTGTTCTGCCACAGAAAAAGACATCGCTCGGCTCGATTTAACCGCCTCGCTCCTGGCTTCCCGCAGCCCGCCACCCGCCGCCCGCCGCCTGCCGCCCACTCCCATTGCTCATTTTTAATGTGCAATTCCGTATGTACAGCTCGTAGCCGTGGCCACCATCCAGCAGAGCCACCTACCTCCCGCCTAGTGTGTGTGTTTGCATAGCAGTGTGGTTGCCGGTTAGGCATGTGCCACCTCCAGCTCCAAGCTGCGATCCCCCATTCCCCCAACCATCGGCAGCTTCATCAGCTGCAGCTGCAGCTCCAGCGGCAACTTCAGCGGCTCCAGCTCGAGCCCAACCTAGCCTTATAACCAAACGAGTGCAGCTCCGTTTATCGGCCGGCCTAACCTTGTTAGGATTGTAAAATGTAAACCGAAGGCGTTGCCGCAGACTCAGTCCTCAACTTGGACTTGCACTGGCCGGAAACTTAAAAGAAAAATAATATACAAAATTTAGATAATCAAATAAAAGCAGAAATAGAAAAAATAATGATTTTACTTATATAAGTGGATAATTAATTTGGAGTGTTTTGTGTAAGAAAGCTAAGGGATACGCGTATTATTTAGGCATATACTTCTGAAAATATATCAATCAAATTAAGGATAAGACTACGCCTTAAGTTTAAAAATATTATAGATAAAATACATTACTTCTGTCCTCATTAGTCTTTCTCCAGGTGTAGTCTAGCTATAGAGCTCTGCGAGTGATCGGCTGGGCATCCAGCTCCATCTCGCTTGGCTGGCACACGCTCAAGTTGCCTCCATCCGCGTCCACGTCCTCGGCCTCGTCCTCGTCGCCACCCTCACCCTCACCCTCACCCTCAACCGCGGTCATCGTTAATCGAAAACGGGCTGCGCCGTCGCCCTGCGGTTACGAGTGTCGCCAGGCCAAAACGAACCGCAGATTGGAGTGCTGCTTTGGGGATCCAGCGATGCGGAGCAGGGAGCACGGAGCAGGGAGCAGGGATCCGCGGAAGTGCCTCACGGCAAGAGCGGCCCGGCCAACAACTGTGCGCGTGCGCAGAGCCGCCAACCTGGCAATGTGTTCATTTCGGACCAATATTTCGTTGGCTTGGCCAGAAATTATGCCCGGTAGTCATGCAGCCCCAGCAACTCATGCGGATCTGCACAGGAACAAAAGGGGACTTAATTATTTAAGGTACTTGTATGCCTAGAATATTTATTTATACTATATTAAATTAATTAAGCGAAATAAACCTTGACATGTTCCCTGAATATAATTTTCTTACAATAAGAACACAGAATTTTAGTATAGTATATATAGTATAGTAGTATACATATATCAGTAAGGTTGTGAAAGCTTTATTGATTGCAAATTATGACTAGTACCAATTAATGCCTTATTTATCAATGATATTTATATTTGTATATATTCTTAAAGTATTAATAAGCATGTATCCCAAGTTTCAGATCATTTCTATTATTTATTTTCTGGAACTAATCACTCAAAGTTGTATAACAAAAAAGTAGCTTTTCCCTCCTACCTTTACTCTTTTAAGCTTGCATAATAACTATAAACACACCTGTGCTGTGTTATTAATGTATTTTTTAATCAGAAAACAAATATTTAATTTTTACTTAGATTTTAAGACTGTATTTCTTGCCGTGCAGTAGCAAATCGCTGGGGGAGCAAAATTAAAGCGAGCATTTGACTGACGGACTGACGCAGTCCTGAGTCTCCGGCCAAAGTGAGTGACTAGTTGACTGCCAGACACGCGGCTTGATTGCGCCGCTTGTCCACGTCCACGTCCACGTCCGCGTCTGCATCCAGATCCACATCCACATCCACGTCCACAACCGCATTCGCGTCAAATGTCCGCGGAAATGGGAAACGGGAATGTGCTGGACCAGTACCTGCGAGAATCGGAATGGGCTTGGATATGAGCACTGACTGGGCCTAGAAATGGAGGCCAAATCAGAGACGCCAAACGACCGACACCCAGCCGAGACGCAGCGGTCACACATTCGTCATGGAGGCAGTTCCAACCTGGCTGAGGCCCACAGCTGGGGTCTCAAAACTAGCACTTATGCTTGTAACCATAAATTACAAACAAGCTTAAATAGATAATTTTGTTATGGACAAAAGCAATAGGTAATGTCTGTAATCAGCCAGGTTGAACTACTTTTGGAATAGCACAGATTTATTTTTTTAATTTTAAGTGTTTACCTATTTTATTGTTTTTCATATCTGAGTTGTAAACATTTGCTATAATGTTTCCCCAAGGCAGTCGACAGGAAATCATACATATTAATAATTATTAATCATTTTCTAAGATATTTTAAAGGCATATTTATACTGAACAGTTAAATAAGTGTACAAATTAATGAAGAATTTTATATGGTCTTAACTATTTTTGTGAGCCCAGCTGTGAGTGCATCCCCGTCCGTGTAAACATGCACAATTCGCATTCGATTTTGATGCGTATTGATGGCTGCCCGACCAGCATGAGTGACGCTAAGCAGCCCGGAGATTAATGGTCCCAAATTAGTCAGTGTCACTTATTGGACCGTTGAGCTCTCCCTTTGACACCGCCAACTGGAAGGGATAGGTGGATAGACTGGGGAAGTCCGCAGCATTCAAGGGAGGCTTAAGCGAACCCATTAAGACCCAGTGCTGGAGTCAAAATAAAAGTCAATTACGAATCAACACAATGAGTTCGTACAATTGAAGGTAAAGATCACTGGGGGTCGGAGAAAAGCCCCAAAGCGGAGAGCCAAATAAAAATTAATTTCAACATTGTGTTTACAATATCATCGATCAATAACTGTCAACACAGCGGTTCGATTTTTTGGGGCTGCGATGCTCTATGTAGGGGGTATATCCGAAGAGAATATATTTTTATATATATAATATAATATATTTTTCACAAAACAATAAATGTATATATTTTCAATAATAAACAGCAAAGCCTGCACTAAATATTTACCAAATAAATATAATTACTTACAGCTACAAAACAATTATTAATTATTATAAAGTATATACTTTGATAATCGCATAAAAGGGTACTAAACACTTAGCTCTAAATAATCTCTTTGATAATCACATTGAAGAGCACTAGCTATTCGACTTAATTCCTCTATTAAATCGCCTTAATTTCTGTTGCACCCAAAACGTAATACAAATTACTTTCGTTGTACTTATTTCTTTACAGATTCTTGGATTTTCGATTTAAAGATTGCGGGTCACAGCGCCGATGAGAGAGTGGAGATGCGAGATGGAGACTGAAGACTGAAGACTGGGACTCTGGTGTCTGGAGTCTGGAGTCTGGGGTTTTGGGGGACCACCTGGGACCTGGTGTCCGCAGACCCCGCTAATTGCATTGTGGCCACGTAGGGCACAAAGGAAAGTTGCCAGGTGATGATATCAGCATGATCAAGCACTTAAGTAAGTACAAATGATGGCCCCCATTTGAACAGTCCGCCCCTGCGCCCCTTTCTAGTTGGAGAGTATGAAAAGTTTACAATTTGTCGATTCAACGCGCCATGAAATCGGCTTGGAACTTTGTTCAACTTTAATTAACCGATTTTTGCCCGACCCAACGGGGCCCTGGACGGGGTAAAAGTCATAGAAATAAGTTAAATTACATTTAAGCCGATTAAAGTTGAGTTCAGCTTGGTTTCGGCAAAACGATTCGATTTGTCTCGTTTGAAAGGGCCAAGATCGGATGGCGGCAGATGGCTCCACTCACAAAGTTCATTAAAAGTGGCCAAGTTAATGCGCTGGGCAAACAACAGAGACATAAAACCCAAACCGTCCGGATCTGAACTCAAACACGAACCTGAACTCGTTCCACGCATACTTGAGCGATGATTTTTCCCAAAACCTAATTTTCAATTTACCAAAACAATTAACAACACATTTTATTGGCTTTCAAGGCATGCAAACACTCCAAGCCGAAACAGTGAGCGCATCGTAAAACCAACAAATGTATCTCTTAGATACACAGAGTGCCGCTATTGATCCAGTCTGTTTGTCCAGTGCGTAGATTTGTTTGCCTTTCTGTTCTATTGAAAGGCGTATGTATCTTTTAATTAACAGATCCCAAATGGGCTCTATAAAACCGGTGTAACCGAATCCGCTCTACCTATTTGATTTGTTTGATTGCCAAATCGCATGGAGACATTTCCCAGCAGGGCTGTCGGTAGGATATATTTTAGGGGAAAACCTGAATACCTAAGCCCCAAAGAAAAACCTTTTATACGAGGACAAATTATTTAGGGTTTTATCTAAAGAAAATTCAATATTTAAAGTACTTTTTCTACTAATTCCAAAATCATTTTATTAGACATTTATAAAAACAATAATGCAATTATTCTTAATAGCTCATCTTGAGTCAATATTTCTATATTAAGCCAGATAAAGGATAATCCTTATAAACCTTATTTTCATCAAAAGAAAATTACATATTTAATGAACTTTTCTACTAATTCCAAAAGCATTTTATTAAACATTTATTAAAACAATAATGCAATTGTTCTTAATAGCTCATCCTGCGTCAATATTTCTATATTAAGCCCGATAAAGGATAAACCTCATAAAATAATAATATAATTAATCAAAATAGCTTATGTATAGTTATAGAATATAATATATATATAATATAAATATATATAAATATTATAAATATATATATAAAATAGTTACAAAATATTATAAATTAATATTTAAAGCTACATAAAACTCTTTACAAACTTATTTCGCTGTGCTTTCTCAATGGATAAAAAGGACAACTTGGCAGCGCTATCCCAAGACCCAGACTGCATCTGTAAATCTCCGGACTGGCAAAGTAGGTGCCAGCTAGCATGTTGTTTTGCATGTCAGCCCAGGATGCGATTCAATCCCACTCCAGATACTAGACTCCAGAAAATCCAGGCTGCTCCACGTGAGCCGAGACGGCCTAGCCGCTCCGCTGAGCCTGTGCCACAATGTGCCATAAATTTATGACACTACTAAAAATAGTAGTGGTAAATGGTAGTCATGGTAGTCAAGGCAGTCGTGGAGCATGGAGCTTGGTATCACTGGGCTTCTGGGCATCTGGGCATCGGGGCATCTTCGTGTTGTTATGGCGGCTGTTACATTATGTTGCCTTTGTTTCTGGTGCACATTACACGCAGAACGAGAATTATATGCAAGTGAAAAAGCCATTTAAAAGCAGATAAATAAACTTAATGCGAAGCAGCGCCGCGGGAAGGGCTGAATTGTGTCATTGCGGGGATATTTATGTTGGCTGGACCAGCGTCCAGTATCCTGTGGTGCATTCAGGACCAGCAAAAAGCAGCAGAGTCCTCCGACGGCCATCGCTCACCCACGTCACTGCCTTGACCAGGTCTATTATTAGGCGCAGCCGAGAACCGTTAAGAGATTTCTACCTGTGGCCCGAAAGTAAAGAGCAGATATGTACCCTTGCGTGCCACAAACTAGCGTCTGGCTGATGGACAAAGTCTTTCCCCTTAAATGCTGCAAAGGAAGCTATAAATAACAATTAATTGTATTATTAAACTAATTCGAAGACTCTGCTCTCGGAGGACGAAAGGCCGTCAGTCATGCGATCGCAGGGCCTGCCACATAAATTTTAGGTAGCCTCGCTGGCTAATTTACATTTAGCCGCTCGTCGTCGTTGGCCAAAAGTAAAAGTACTGCGCAGTCACCGACGAACGCCGTTTCTAAAAAATTGTGCCCCACGGCCAAATACCAGCATCCCAGCATCCCAGCATCCCAGGAACCCAGCATCACAGCATCCCAGCATCTTGGGTCCAATCAATTATGGAATCAGTCAATGATCAGCAAGGAGCTGCCGTCGTTGGCCTGCACGCAAAGGCCCAAAGGAGTCGATGGTCAAGGGGCCCAAAAACACCATCGTATGTTGGCGCGAAAGTTGCAAAAACTTGGCCATAATGACAACAATTAACGCCGAAACTGTTGTCCCATTTATATTCGAAAAACATGAGTGGAAAAAGGAAAGCCCTACATGAATACATATTGTCATCGGCCTAAAATACTGGGGAGAATATATACAGACGATACCCAAGCAGGCGGAACAAAATGAACCTAAGCGAGACTAAATTAAAGTATTTAGACCTGCGATCCCATGGGATTTATTCAAGAGTGTGACATCAAAGACTTAATGCTTTTCAAGATGAAGGGTTTTACGTAATTGACATCCGTGTAAACGCCTGGATACGTGTCGCTGGCGCATCCGACGCCAAAGGACACGATGCCGCAGATCTGCTTGTTGACCACCAATGGACCACCGGAGTCGAAGGTGCAGGCGTCGCGCTTGCCCAACACGGAGGCACACAGCATACTGTCCGTAATTGCGGCTAAAGTAGAAGAAAATTTATTAACAATTTGGAGATTAATGTTAATCGAAAGCATTAAGCACTCACCCGACAGAGAGTAGGTTCTGCGACAGGAGCTCTTGCTGATCACGGGCACTGAGGCCGAGCGCAGGAATTGGTCCGGTCCCCTGCCCGATGATTGGATCATACCAAATCCGGCAACGATCAAGTTCTTGCCGACCGGTAAGTCCGTGTCGCAGAGCGATATCTTGTGGATGCCCTTGCCCACCATTGGGCTGTCCAGTAGCAACACTGCCACGTCCATGTCCATGGTGCTCATCTTAAAGGCGGCGGCACGGATAATTTGCTTTACCCGGCGGCGTGTGCCAGTTTCGCTCAGTCTGGAGACGCCGCCATGTGCCTCCCAGTCTTCCACGACGTCCCTATTCTCGAAACAGTGAGCTGCCGAGAGGACAATGAGGTCCTCGATGAGGGTGGCACCACACACGAAGGTGCCTCGGTAACGCAACACCACAAGATAACCGCCTAGCTGCTCATTAGTAATTACTCTACCACCGATTACACGACGACCGACGGGCGTAATGGTGCTATTCTCAACCTGGCCAACGACATCCATCCAATGCAGAGTGGCCGCCAACAGGCACCATACCAGGGATCTTTGGCTTGGCATAGTGTACTGTCATTTACTGACTAAAAAACAGATCATCTAAAAATGCCAGCCACAATTAAGCGATAAGTGAGACCAATGAGTGAATTGAGTGAGATTTAACAATTAAACAATATTTATTTACGGTATTTACTTAACGCTTTGACAGCAATATCTTAAAGGTCTTCTCAATGTAGGCTTTGACGAATTTGGCATCCGTGTAGACACACGGGCACATCCGACACCAACAGCCTTGGTCCTCCCTTCACACGCACCACCTGGTCATCGGGGTCATCTTAAGCGGTCGCAAAGTGACCGCCAGTAGGTAGCAGATCATTAGGCGTTACATATTCCACAAATAATTTCAACAAGAATCTTTTACCAGATCAGATAAGTGCAACCAAAGGCAGTTAATTGAGACACAAGAAGTTGGTAGTCCTAAGTTAATTTATGATATTTTTCGTCTTTCTACGGGCGCTGAGAAGCGCTTTCATGGTTCTTTCTATGAACGGTTTCACGTAGTTGACATCCGTGTAGACGCCAGGATAACGGGGGCTGGCACACCCGATGCCAAAGGACACGATACCGCAGACCTCCTGTTTATTGTACACTATCGGACTTCCAGAATCAAAGGTGCAGGCATCCTTTCGGCCCAATAGTCCGGCGCAAAACATACTGTCCGTCAATTCGACTGCATAAAATATTAAAATGATTAATAACAATTTCTAAAATATTCAGAAGAACTGAGAATATATGGATGTGTACTGAAAAAAAATAATATAATAACATAAACAAAATGAACATAATGAACATAATGAAAATAATGAGCACAAATAACACAATTAACATAATAAACATAATAATCAAATTAAACAATATTATAAAAATCTAACAAAATGAACGTAATGAACACAATGAACATAGAGAACAATGAACAAATAAAAATAATGAACAAAATGAACAATGTGATAAAAAGGACTAAATGAGCACACAAAAATTAACGAAATCAACGGAATGAAAAACACTAACAAACTGTGAGAAACTTTCTAATAAGTTTTGACCTTAATATATAGTCGAATGGTTCATCCCTCCCAGTACTCACATACTGGTCTATAGTTAGCGATGCACAACTTCTTGTCGATGACGGGCACGTTAACTGTGCGCAGAAGGGTCTGGGGGCCCATTTGCGATTCGTCGGTCATTCCCCATCCGGCCACAGTCAGCACTGTGCCGACCTTGAGGCGCTTTGAGCATAGACTGACCTTGCCGATATTTTGCCCCTTCATGGGGCTTTGAAGCATTAGCAAGGCAACATCCAGGTGCAGTCCAACATTGTCATACGCACGCGGTTGGATAACCTCCTTCACCTTACGGCGCAGCCCGGTATCGTTGAGAGTGGAGGCGCCGCCGACTACAGTCCACCCGTATATACTCGTCCGGCCTTCCATACAGTGGGCCGCCGTCAGGACGATGAGATCGTGGATCAAAGCGCCCCCGCAGGTGAACTCATCTTCGTAGCGCAGAGCCATTAAGTAGCCGCCCAGTTTCTCATTGGTGGTCACCTCGCCGCCGACGACACGTGTATGGACACCGACAGGCTTTACTAATTTCCTTAGCTTATCGATATCGACTTCAATATCCTGGGCAGAAACGAAATCCATCCTGGACATAGCGGCGAATACCAGCAGGCACCCGGAGAAGAGGTCTAATATAGTCATCGCAGAACGTAGACAAATAACTCCAGGCCCTCACCAAATCTTGCCCAGTTCACCCCCTTGGCGTAGAGAATCCACATAACCGAATCCAATGAGAGTTACTTAAAACATGTCCATAACAATTGCCTTTATTGCTGTTAATTTAAAAGTGTTTGCTGTTGTTTTTGTGTCTTTTGTTTAGGGGTTATTAATTAAGTAGCGTCTAGGAGAAGCTCAGGGGTCGGATCTCC